>PQXP01000132.1:31462-60775 GCA_002973495.1 Apiotrichum akiyoshidainum
GGMTGSACSMGMMAAGCMASMMSGYGCGSGGMCGGCMRTCCRTATGTATACCTTTTGTATCTTCGTTGCCGGGGACTCCGCGCTAGCTGACAACTGCCTTCTTGTTGGTTGAGCCCCTCAAACTCCAGAAAAAGTCGCTTTACGGGGCCGCCTAGCAGTATCGTGGACAACCGGGTCCAGGAGGCACCTCAGGAGTCGTGAATGGTATCGAGGTGCCGAGAGTGTCCGGAGCCCGCCTCCGAATCCTTGCCGTTGGCCTTGCGGAGCAGCTCAGGACCAAAACTTGCAGAGGGAACCATCGAAACCTTGTGGAGCCTTCTGACTTGCTTCCAGGTAGTTCCGATGAAGTGGAGGGTGGAGGTGATCCGGTGGATTGATCTCGCGGCATTGTCCCGATAGCAGGGCAGAACAGCGACAGTCGACGAGGACACCAGAGACTTTGATCATTTTCAGGACACCGAGGTGCGAGCTCCGGCCGAGATTACGGACATGTGGACCCACGTGTCCCTTGATCATCCCTCGTTCCTTGACTAGCACTGTTCCGACAGCCTGTTCTCCGACTGTTGTGCAGCATACGTGCAGACGAAGATGGCGCATGCCGGGAGAAGCAGGCTGTGCAAGGTCGTAGTGCTCTCTCAGACAATGCTATTCTATTTGCATGGAGCTTCCTGGACAGGATGATGTCGTGTTTAGGCGCTTGGCAGATGTTCAAAATGGAAGCAGGCACGAAAAAAAAAATCAGTTCCGGCGGTTCAACCGGCAGCTGCCACTGATCGACATTCCAATTGGCTGACCTGATCTGGCTAGCCGTGTCCAACCGTACAACCAAGCTCCTCCAAGCTCCGAGGAGATGGACAGGTAAGAGTGCGACGACTGGCAAAGCCGGGCCGGACTGCGGCGCAGAACCCGGGGCGTCGTCAAGCGACAGCGAAGCGGTGCGATAGTCCACTGACAGGTGAATGGGCCGCCATACCCGGCGACCTCACTGGAGCAAGCTTTGGCCGTCGCACAACCTCGGGAGGTCCGTTGTGTCCGTTCTCCTCAGCGTATCGGACTCGCCTCGGAGTGAGCTCGTTGCAGACATCCCGAAGAGGTCACAGAGATACCCCGAAGAGACTGCGAGTCGTCGGGGTCCCCGACCCGTGCGGGGCCGTCCATCTACAAAAGAGAAGGAGAAAAAAATGAGCACTCATCGTTGCACATTCCGCCAATAGGTGTATGTCTCAGTCAAAGGAAACGTCTGTCCACACCGCAGACCCTCAAACTCTCCTCGAAGGGCTAGTTCCGCCTTCCACCCTTGTGTTGTTTGGTCTGCTCAGCAGTCAATTACCGGACTGCCAGTCAGGGTGCCGAGCGAGCGAGCTTGCTGACAAGAGGAAGAGCAAGATTTCCCTCAAGCATGCCCCACAGGCCCTGAGGGTCGGATATCCAAGCCGACCATGACGTTGGGAAACCTTCATCGGTGCTTGGAGAAACGCCGGACGGCGCCTGCCCCGTCTTCTGCCCCATCTTTTGCGATCCGGACACTCCATGGGGTGTCCGAGGTCCGGGCGGCGAGACGACCATGTGGGCCCACATGTGAACAAGGGTACAGGTCGTCGTCGAGGTCAGGAATGTGAGGTGCCCCTCCAAGTTGACGTGGATCCCCAGCATCTGTAGAGGTTCTTCCTCTGGGGAGAATAAACACAGTCGCGTCGCTTTACTCTCTCACGTGCTTCCAAACGGACAGGTTTCAAAGGTGAACTTTTCTCTTGGTGCCGAAGACTCGCCGGCTTCACTGCCATGCCAAGGGTGAGAACGTCGCTGAGCACAGGCCAAGGTTCGCACTCGCGTTATCGGCGAGTATCTCATCGCGTTGGTTCTTCCGGGTTGTCGCACTCGGAACGCGCCGCTGTGCCTAAAGGCCGAATCGAACCGGATGGGCTGAGATCGATGTCCGTCATGAGCTCAGATTCGCAGTTTCTGGTTTCGTCTCACTTGTTTCCGCATCTCGCTCATGGCTCACTTGCTTGTCTGTGCGTGCTGAATTCTTGTTACCAGCAAATGATCACTTTATCCGGAAGAGACCGATATCGTGCCCCGAGCAACGTCCGAGCGTCCGAGGACACACTGACGGTGAACAAGGGGGGGGGGGGGTTACTTTCCGGCCTGCGGAGCTTCGGGCTGTATTTCGGCCCTCGCCAGCTACAAACTACAAATGTTGCACTCGGAACGATGCAATATGCAATCCCTCCTGCCCCCTCGCCGCAATCCCTCCTGCCCCCTCGCCGCCGCTGGGCCAGCTGACCACCTTCGCGCATGGTGCAGGGTGCATGGTGCATCGTGTTCGCACCATCACGCGGCTGGGGATCCGTGCAGACAGACCCACACACCAGAGGCGACTCGATGGCAGAAGCCCATGTGTCACACGGAGATCTGGCAGACGCCAGGCGCGTCAGCTGCCTTCGAACATGAGCAGCCTTGTCGTATGTGACACTGCTCATTGCTGGTACAGGGCGAGGCATACGTGCGCGCGTCGCTAAGCCGCCGGGCGAGCCAAGAACCACGGAATATTCGCTGGCTGGTCCACATTCCTCAGCATGCATGATTGGCACCATGGAGGGTTTACCGGAACACCGATCGGAATGTGTTAGAACAGATCAGATTAGATGGGAATGAATGCGTACTTCCAAGGCGTACCATTCCACAGCGGCTGTCGACAGCTTCTCAGGTGCTTGCCAACTTGACACTGCTGCAAGCCTGGACTCCTCACCCTCCTTTCAAACGGAGGCCTCCCCACCATGCCGTACTTTGGGCTTCCAGGCCTCCTTTGAGACACCAACGCAACACCTTCCTGCCTTCCACATTTGGTCACGTCCTGCTTCTCCGCTGGCTTTGATGCTGCTCCCATCACTCTGCTACAGTGCTCCTAACTCTGGCGCCCCCATCGCCCTCCCCAGTCGCCCGGTGCTCATAACTGAGAGCCAATCCATCGAGGTACGCTGTAGCAGCCATCCCTGTCACGGCACGCACGGATCTACCTGCCACCAAGCGACTGGCACGAGAGACTGGACGCATCCTGTGCCAGGCCTTCACTCCCGGGAGGCGGGGGCATCGCTTCTGTTCGGGAAGCTTCACATTACATGGAGGCGTTTCGCAGCAGGTTGGGTGTGTTGACCGACTAGCGTTGCCTCGCTGCCTGCCTCGCTGCCTTCCAGCTTGGGATGTAATGTGGCGGCAGACAGGCTGCCACGCTTTTTGTCCAGCCGCATCCACACACAACCCCTGGGCAGAAGCTCGCCTTACCGCCCCCAAAGATTGCTTGGGTTTCTCACATGCGTGTCCCACCCCATCTCAAGACGACACTCTGGAGCGCAGCTGAGGGTTAAACACAACGGGGACGCCATCTTGCTTCTCTGGACCGTAGTCGAATGGTTCGCTGCTCGGTGCGCTGGGCTCAGTTACACCCTTCGGTCTCGCGGCGGCCACAAAGAGACAACTGACACCACACACTGCAGTGAGTTGCATATGTTGCATGGTACCCCAGCTGAGCCTTCCAAACAGCCGCTCGCGTCCTTGCGCCTTGTATGCTCGTCTCGTGTCTCAGCTTGCTCGCTACAAGCGGTATGCCTTGTCCTCCATCCCGTTTGGAGTTGAGACGAACCTCGTCTCTGCACACTCCTTTTCCGATATCCATTGTTTACAAACCCCAAGTGGGTATAGTTGTTGAGAACTGCCGCGACAGCGACCTCCCTCCTCCCTTGCGCAGTGTATATAGGTCCCCTAGGTCCACCATTCCTCTGTCTCTTCCTCAACTCCCCCTTCCTCTCGCTCGACATACAGTGTCGATTCCAGCCCTAGCTCTCTCCCCTCCTAGTCATACTCCATAATGGCTCCCGTTCACAGCCGTCCAATCTCTAACACGGTCGCTCTCGACATATCGGGCGACAGCGACCGCCGGACTCCTCGTCGCTATACCACTCGCGGTCGCAAGCTCGGTCAAATAAGCTTCGAGTTGATCGCTGACCTTCCTCCCCACGAGCAAGCTTCAGTGCTGCAGCACAAACCCAAGTACCAGCAGAAGGCTGCCACACTCGTAAGTCTGAGCCTTCAACCGCTCACTCCGATCTAAACTGACGTGTAGTATCGTCACCTCCGCGATCCCAGCGCCCACAGGCTGACGGCCCAAACCACCCTCAAGCCTTGCAACACCTGCGCCTCTCAGGACTGGCCCTGTGTGCTCCTCATCAACACCACGTTTGGCATTCGAAAGCAGATCTCCCGCTGCGTTGGCTGCCGTCACACGCGTTCGACTTGTTCCCTCAAGGATACGGCCAAGGCGTGGGACGGCACTCTGAGCAGCATGCCTTGGGATGCTGCCATCCCCGCTCCAGACCATGCTATTGACCACCCCGACTCCCCCTCAGCTCACTCAGCTGAGATCCCCCCTCCCGACCTTGTGGCGCTGTCTGGGCCCGTCCGCCTTATCGTCCCTCCTGGTGCTCCCCATGACTTTACCCACTTTTTCCGCTCCGTTGAAGACCGCCTCCACCTTCTTCCCCAGGCGACCCAAACCTCCATCATCTCCATGCTGCAGAGCCAGGGCGGCTACCCTGTTCCTCTTGCTCGTTATAACTCTTCCCTCCCTTCCCTTCGTCATGCTGTAGTACACCCCGAGCCCTACGGGATTTTCAACACTTGCTCTTCTTTCGACCGTGCCGGCACACACGAGGCCGTCTGTGCCACCTCGGACCATGACTACTTCAGCAGCACCGACACCGACAGTCCCAGGCAGCAGGCCACGCCCTCCCTCACCCCCATCCCCGAGGACCGTCCGCATGACTACTCATTCGTTACCGTCAGTCCTATCGGCAATGCGCTTGGTGCTTTTCACCTTGATGAGTCGCTTGGCAACCCTCAGCCTGCTCGCACCCGTTCTTTCCCATCCTCTACTCAGCGCGCTATTGCCCACCCCAAGTTTCCGGCCTGGCGCCAGCCTGCCAGCTATCACTCGGCCGACATTGACGACGCTCACGCCCTGCTCTCCCTCGGTCAGAGTGCCCGTTCCTCCAGCATGCCAGTTGTCACGACTTCCACCTCTAGCCATCTCCCCTCTCGTGCCGCGTCTGAAGGTCCGGTCCAGCCGTCGTCCGCCTCGGGCTCTGCGCGCCGTTGGCGCACTGGTTAAGTGGACACACTTGTACAGCGCCTTGGCGCTTTAACGGAAACCGTCCCCAAGCATGCCGCTTGCTGCCCGGCATCCAAAGTAATGACCCTTCTCTCGAATGCCTCCTCTGGTACAATGAACACCATTAGTTGCCCAACCCACATGTCCAACCGTACCTTTCCGTGGCAATAGCAGAAGTGCAGGAAGAATGTTGTCGGTGTACCCCTGTTTCACTTTTCGCCGTGCGTCCAGGCGTTATGCATGTCGGGGGCGTGGCCCTCCACGATTGGGCTTTGCAGCGCAGCAGAAGAGAGCCTTCCGCTCCCCAAAGGACGGAAGGTGGCGTTGTCGCGCAGGCATCCAGATCGCCGTACGCAGGCGGTGCGTCACACGACGCCACCGGCTGGCCGGCCTGGCGAGTGGCGTCGATCTGACAGAAGGGCACAACGCCGCCAGTGCTTGCCAGTGCGTCATGATTCTGGGAAAGACTGTAACCAGTGCCGAACCTCCCGGCCCGCGAAGAGATCTTGCCGACCTGAACATGTGGCCGCGGCGCTTCTCAGCTCCAGTCGCCATACACCTCGACAAGGGGAGTCGTGCAAGTGCACATGCAGTGTCCGTATTGCAACTGACCTCCACCTGTTGGCGCTCCTGCGTTTGAGGGTGTGTGCGAAGCATGCTATTGTTGGCACACAGTAGCAGGGCCACGTCCATTGTTCACGTTGCCTTTGGGGAGGCCAGCGGAGTCAGATGGAAGATTCTGGGTAGCTACCGCTCGTGCAGTGTCGTATCTTCAGAGCCCCATTGTCTCCAAGCACACACCTCTGACCCCACGGTCGTGAGGTTTATGGAGGTTGCAGGCTGGCGTGGGTGGGCGTGGCGCAGCCGACAACGTTTCAATGCCCGCTGGCCAAAGCCTGCGACCTTAATCTGCATGTTTTGTAGAAGGGCGACGGACATGGCAGCTATGGAAGCATACCTGACAGGTTAGAGAGTGAGACTGGGTGCCAGAAGCGGAGTCACACGCACAAACCAACCCTCAGAGGAGCGTAGAGGTTCGCCATCCTTCCAGGCTCAGTCGCCACTCTCCGGTCGCTGCTTGCCATCCAGTTCTCCATCCGAAACAGAGATGCTTCTTCAGCAGGCGCACCGCGTTTCCCTTTGCAGTCACAGACGAGTGCGAGTGCTCAACTAACGACAGCATGCAGTCGTCAGATAAGTATCCCTTCCTGGAGAGGACAGTTTGCCTCTCCCCAAGTCCTCCTCGCTTTCCCTCATCTCGATACCGCATTTCAAAGACAGTTGGAATCAGTACCACCCACTCTCAGAATGAGGGGACCGGAACATCAACGCAGTGCCTCGTCCGAGCCCCAGCCCCCTCGTCAGCAAGTCAAGCAGGGCGCCGAGGTCCAGCGCACAGCGCCAAGCCAAGGGCAGCTCCAGCCGCTCCGCCATCCGACTCAGCCCTCCGTTACGCGCTCGGCTCCGTATCTCCCCAACCTTCCAGACATCCCGCGGCTCAGCCATCAACAGCTCCACCTGCACAGTGGCCTCCGCGCAACGGTGGTTCCCTTCGTGCCCCTCCGCCGGAGTCCAATCGCGGACCAGCATCAGCCTCTTCTCGATCATCAGAAACGTGCTGTGCCTCTCCAGAGTCAGGCGCCGGTCCGCGTTGCCGACAACCTACAAGGAATCACCGTTCCAGAGACCCCTAGAGTTGATTTTACTACCGTTGCCACTCCCAACCAAGGCAAGCAAGCTCATGCGCCTCGCCACGCGCCTCGCCACACGCCTCGCCACACGCCCGTGCCTGCCACCCTCTCTTTCGCAGCAGTTGCCGCTCGCGCTGTCACGCTCCTTACAGCACCCCCTCCTCCTCCCAAGGCGGTTGCCCCCCGCAAGGCTCCCCCCTCCGATATCCAGCAGCCTCGGTGGGCCCCTGAACCATTGGAAGCCTCCCAAGCAGCGCCAGCCGCACAGCCGCCCACAGCCACGCCTCGAGAAGAGGCACGCCGGGACGCGTTCTTCGCGACTCTGCACACGGCAGTGATCGCGCCTCTTGTCGAATCTCCTCCCGCTGCAGGCTGGGAGCGTCCAAACAGAGAACGGGTCGGCGGCACCACCACACCGAACGCTTCCGCTGGCGTTACGCCAGCGACTGTCCGGAACGCCCCACCCGCAATGCCTCCAACGGCCCATGCCGTTGACATGAACGCCAAGGACACACCTGGCACCACCTTCACGCTTCCACCCACTCCCGTTCCACCTCCGGTTCCCGTTCCGGCTCTTCCCCCGCCCAAGGAAAAGGTCTCTCTCTCAGATAGTCGCCCTCTTGTCCGCGACCCCGACGGCCAGGTTATCCAGGTCCCCTCGTGGATCCTTGTACCTGAGCCACAGTTCGATCTCATGAAGCCTGGACACCTCAGCAGAGTTCTCTTTGCCCTGATGAAGAACACGTCAAAGGTGGACCGTCGCAGTCTCTGTAGCTTTGAGGATATCCTGATTTACCTGGTCACCAACAAGGACGCGATCGCCAATGGCCTTGAGTGTGTTCAGCCCATCGTCGGAGCCCCTGGCCAGGCGGATAACGCATATTTTATGTTCAAGCGGAACGCGTATCGTGCGCTCTGGCACACGGTTAGAAAGTTTTGGGACTCGCCAGCAATTGTCTCGTTCCACGACGCATTAAGCATCCTCTACGGCATGGGAGCTGAGGGGTAAATTGAATCAGTCCCCAATCATCAACTGACAACAGCCCAACCGTGCCCGCCAAGTTCTGGTCATCGGCCCTCTACCTCGCTGTGGCCCAGGGGCTTTCCCGACCTGCAAGGAACCGAACTGAGCAACCCACAGCTCGTCCTCCGCCACACCTCCTTGATCCGCCTGCGCGCGATGTGCAGGACACCCTCAGCCTTTGTCGGCTGGTGGCCGTTCCAGTACGGTATCGGTCGCAGGGCAGTGGAGGGCGGACGCCTCGCAAATGGAACAGGGACCAACGTGGTGCCGGTCAACCTCCAAATGTACGAGATCTGGCCCCATATGGACCAGGACGTGTCCTTGTGGTATCCCTCCTGGGATCTGGTGATGGTTAACGGCGAGGTTCAAGATGTACGTTTCAGGTGTATGTGGGTGACCGAAAGCTAACAGCAGGGCTACCCTGCTGCCTCTACCACAGCCGACAACCAAGCTTTGCGCCGCTGGAGGCCTCTGATGGAGCAGCTGCACCTGCAGATGTCGCAGGATCTACCTGACGAGACTTCGCCCATCGCGGACTCTGTTGCGCGGGTGAGAGCGGCGCTCGACCTAGATCGCACCCCAGTGGGACGAACCCCCGAGCAGCAGAGACCCCAGGGTCTGTCTCCGACAGCACCCCAACCTGGCGCAATACTGTTGGTATTGCAATGGCGGGCCTGTCGCCGGGGTCCGGGGGGCGCATGGGAACTACTCTCGCCTCGCCACAGCGGCACGTCGGCACTGTTGCGGCCGCTGGCGACCGGGGTGATGAGGACGAGCACGTCAACAATCGGGAGACCCCTACATCAACGAGCGCCTTACAACACAGTGACCGCGATGGGAGCGATGAGATGGGCTACATCCTCCGCCGCATCCCTGACCTCGCACTCGGTGTTCCAGGAGTATATGAGGCGCTTGGGCTCCCTCAGCCAAGCCCGTAGAGCCCAGTCCGTATTAAGAATAGAGAGAGCGCGTGATGGAAAGCTAAAAGATAATCAAATTGTCTCCAGGAGTCGAACCGTGCTCTTGCGAGTAGTCACTGTAGTTTGGTCGCAGGACCAGGCCACACTTGGACCACCTTCTTGCGAAGATTCGATAGTATTGGCAGGTCAGCTTTGACCTGACCGTTTGCCCTCATTCGGCTGCTCGCCTTCTTCATTCTGCAGCCTCCTGTAACACCGCTCGTTCTGCTTCATCGCAGAGTACTTACCGTCTCTTCCGCTCGATTCTCAACTCGCTCCACACTTAGTCTTCTTCAATCCAGTCCGAAGCCAAGCCGTATATCCGCCTGTGTCCTGATCTTTTCTTAGCACTCCGCGGCCGCATGCTCAGGGAGGGTGATGAAGGCCCAAATTTAGATGTGAGAGCAACACCTACTGCGCGTATACCATGGGGAGCAAAAGTCAGTTGTTCGCCCCCGGCGGAGCTGTCCTCGTGCGCAGTCGACGGTGGCGACGCAAGGCGATGCCACATCTTGCGCTCAATCTTGTCTTCTACAAATTCCTTCCACGCCAGCTACGGATCCTAGTCGGCAGAACCACGGCTAGTATCATAACAAAGAGAACAGCCTAGTCAATTGCGTTCAATCTTGAATGCCCTGCACCCATCACGGCGGCAAGAACAACAAAAGCGCTAGTTTGCGGATAGATGCAAGTCCGACATCCAGAGTTCGCCGGGTGTAAGGGGGCAGTGGATGACCGGCCCGGGGGTCGGCATCTCGGAAGAGCGTTATTGGAGCCGGAGACCTGCGACATAGGATACCCAGGACTGGGGTCCTTTGTATCCTGGCAGCTGTCCACCCCGATGTTGCTCGGGTATCTCCTCCTGTCCATCATCGCCTCTGAGACACCTGGTTTACCAGCGCGTATGGGACCAAAATGGACATTGATGTCAGTGCGGGAGAGAGATAGCAGAAGATAAAAAGGCCAAGAACAGAGCATGACGACAAGAGATCCAACAATACCAACCATCCCACCGACTCACTCAACCACACACTCACCGACAATGCCTGCCGTTCTTGCTCTTGCTCCCCGCTGGACCAGCGACCTCTGGCCCTCCAACGTCCCCGACAACATGAGCGTGTGCACCGCCAAGATGGAGAAGTACACCACTATCTGCTGCAACCAGTTTAAGGGCGAGATCAAGGCTACTCCTTGGGCTCAGTACAAGCCTGCCAACGTCGAGGTCTTCCCCGTTTCGTGTCTCGCCCAGGTGTCTCGCCAGGAGTGGAGCAACTGCGTCCAGAGCGAGTACAAGAAGGCCACTGGACACCAGGGTATTGGCCACTACTGCCACACCCGCGAGAACCAGAGCTCCAACCAGAACAACTACGAGAACCAGAACAACAACGACAACGACAGCGACAGCGACAGCGACAACGACGATGACGACAACAACAAGAGCAACAGCAGCAACAAGACCACTAGTACGGTTCTTACGTTCCATGCGGCGAGCGCTGGTACTAGCCCTACTCCTGATGGTAGAACTGGTACCAGTGCGGGTGCTTCGGATCCCTCAATCACAGCCTCCTCGCTGACCACTACAGCCTCTGCCACATCCACCACCTCGTCCTCGGCCTCCGCGAACACCTCGGCCGCTGCCCCCTCTACCCCTGCCAAGCCTAGCAGCGCTGGTGGCCTCCGTTTCGGCAAGGCCGGCACTCTTGCCCTCATCGGTTCCATCGCCATGGGCGTCGCCTCGTCCATTTAAACACCAAGTGAGTGACTGGATTGCAGCGGAGCTAATAAGCAGCGAACAGAATAACTTCCTTCCTGTCCAGCCCTTACACCTTAGACATCGGCTCATACACGCTCCTGCCGAGGTAGATTGATTCAATAGATGCGGATAGAGATGGGAACGCGCGAATCCTTAATGCACGAATGATATTCCCCCGCGTAGCCGCTCTCAGACAGAACCAAACAAACGAACCAAACAAAAAGGCACACGGAGCTCTTCTGTCGTTTTCGGCAACTTCTTGCCCAACCGAACTGATGAACCGAGATGTCATCGTCCCGCGGGACGAGAGCGGGTGTCGTCCGTGATACCGCTCCAACTGGTAAACAGGCAGTATGGAACAGATCAGCAGGTCGTTCCGCGGAAGCGACAACACCCGTTGCATAATGTTCGACGAAGCCAAGGATGAGGTGGAATACATACCCAACGACAGATGCTGGTGGATGTCTGTTGTTGCTCCTGTTCTTCCCACTGTCACGAACAGCCCCACCAGCATAACGAGCGACCAACATGCTTACCCCGACGTGGACGCTCCTCACGGCAATGATCTCCATGGCTCTTGCAGCCCCAACCAATAGACAGGTTATCGCCATAGAACGGAGCATTACCACCGGCACAGAGAAGGCCAGGAGTCTTGCCAGCCTGTTCTATCCCAACAGGTACACCGACGGGCCGACCTATGAGATCATGCAGGATGTCAAGAACACCTGGGTGGATGTGGCCAACTACGCTGGGTAGGTCTCAGCCGATACCTCATGCAGCCGCGTGCTGACTGTCAGGGCGGCCTACTGTGGCCCTTCCCAGCTAGAGGCGTGGGACTGTGGTGCCCACTGCAGCTCGCTCCCTCGGCCCAAGTTTCTTCTTGTCGGTGGTGATGACGGGGCCACTCCCTACTGTGAGCCCGCTCGCGTTGCGCGTCTGACTCCCAGACTTTGTTGCAAACAATGGAACTCACGTCGTGGTCTCCATCGCTGGGACAAACACCAAGTCTCTCGCAAGTCTCGCAAACGACGTGAATGTGATTCTTCGCAAAGCGCCAGCAACCTACTTCCCCGGGGCGGGCAAGGCTGAAGTCCACGCTGGGTTCTACGGAGCATTTAGGCGGCTCGTCGGGCCTGTCGACGCGGCCGTTCAGGCGCAAGTAGCAGCTGGAACACGACAGGTGATCGTCACGGGCCATTCCCTAGGTGCTGCTGTGGGCGAGCTCCTTGCGGCACACCTCTCGCGCCTCATGGGCGACTCTGCCACTGTCACCGCCAGATTGTTCGCCTCCCCGCGCGTTGGCAATGTCCCCTGGAGCTCCTACGTCGATGCTACTCTCCCGCACGCTTCTCTCCAGTACATGACAAACTACAACGACCCCGTTCCTCACTTGCCCCCCAAAAACTGGGGATACCGACACCCGTCGAACGAGGTTTGGATCCCTGCAGTGGGATCCTCGCAGATGATTGCGTGTTCGGGGTCTGAGAACAAACGGTGTGCAGACCGGTTTTCGGATCCCACCAAGTTCTTGACATCCCTCAAGGACTGGATGACCAGCAATGTGCATGATGGTCCGTACGCGGGGGTAATGATGGGGTCAGGTAACTGCAAAAAGTAGGATGCACAGGATGTTATCGCCCGTCTGAGATTGGCCGACTCGGCACGGAAAGACCACGCGGATTGCCGCGGGTTTGCTTGCTGCCGAGATTGGTCAAGTGGTGCTTTGAACTGAATACACACAGGGATGCTTTGGAGCGAGAGACATCTATAAATGGTAGTAACCTGCATACTTCCCTGTGCATGAGCAGCGAGATACGCATAACAGAGGAGAGTGGCTGCCTCAGCCTTGGACAAGCGACGCCAAAAATCCGACCGGTTGCCTGACCCGCCGGCTGGGTGCCACCGTCGCACTGTATACCCCAGATCCCCCTTCCCCGCATTCACACCCACCCACCGCTCGCTTAGGCCCGCCCAATTCCCCGGGCCTGCGCTCACTCGACTTGGTTGCCGCCGCCCACTACTTGCGGTTCAACCAGCTATCCCTCTCCTTTCTTTCTATCCATCACTTCCACCTCCATCACCATGCAGCCGCCGTCACCAGACGGAGACTACCAGTTGCAGCGAAGTCGCAACGGCTGCCTCACATGTCGGTCCCGCAGAGTAAAGTGCGACGAAGGGAGACCCGTCTGCGGCAGATGCAAGCAGGGTAACCGCGAGGTGGGTTCCATTTGTCGACATCCATCTAACGTGTTTCTAGTGCGGATATGGCCCAGAAAAACCGCCAAACCCTCGCAAGCGTAGGAAGCGACTTCCTGTCGCGGTCGGTGTTCCGGCATCTGGCGCACCGAGCGAAGCAGCCCCATCCACCCCGCGTGCCGAGTCCCCAGTCACCCCCGTCGCTGGCCCATCCAGCTCCTCCACCCTCGCATCCGTTTCCATGTCCCTCACCGGCTGGCAGAGCACACATGCGCACGCGCCCGCTCCGCCGCCTCCGCTGCCGTCGGGAATGAGTGGCGACATCGACTGGATCTCATCCGATACGCGACAGCGGCTACTCATGGACCCGTGAGCACACCCTCTTCGCCCAGCTGACCCCAGCACACTCCTCCACCACTACTTCCCTAGACTGTGAGCGCCGGATTTACCACAAAGCTGACAACAGGGACGACATGCTCACATTCCGGAGTTACATCGAGTCAGCAGAGGACCTTATCGCGTTCATCGGTCCCCTCAACCAGACCAGCCCGTTCAACCCATGGGTCACGGTCCACGCGCCGCTCATTTTCCAGCATCCTCCTGGGTGAGTTTTGCCGCCCGATACAGTGACTGATGGCAGTGTTTCTCGTACCACTGATGCCATCCGTCTGTCCATCCTCGCCGTCGGTGCCGTCCGGCTGCGCTTCCGAGAAGAACCCAACAATCCAGAGAGCGCCCGTCGCATCGCAAGCCAGGCCAAGGATCGCGTTCTTCATCTGCTCCAGGAGGTCATTAGCGATCCAGATCGGTATATTGATGAAGTGGAAGGGGCGCTTGCTGCGATGCTGAGCTGCACCGTTGCCTGCGTAGGTTTCAGTGTGTGGACCTTGACTGACAGCAGACCCTCGCGGCCGACAATGGCTGGGATGAGATGCTCACGGGGGCGGTCAAGCTTGTCGACCGTCTTGGCGGGGCAGATAAGCTCGTCGCACGATGTCCAAAGGATCAGTTCTCAGCGACGCGATTCGTCCTGGAGCAGCTCGCGGTGCGCGACGTGGTCGCGTGTATGACCCTCGGTCGCCGCCCATCCGTCATCAAGCAGCCGTTTGAGCCGTGGTTTTTCGAAATAGAGCGCTGTTCCGCCAAGGAGGCCGAATGGGAGAGCGTCGAGCGGCAGTTTGGTAGGTAGAAGTTGAAGAATCTTCTGACCAGTAGGTGTGTCGCGCGGCATGGTCGACGTCATGGCTAGGGTGAGTTCCAACGTCGTGATAACATGTAACTGACTATAGGCTTGTTCTCTGATCGGCATATCACGCGACATGAACAACGCAGACGCGCGTACGCCTCGTGAACTGCAGGAGGCAGCCAACGGCTTGTTGGCAGAGCTGCAGGTGTGGGACCATGGGTTCAACTACTCGCCCTACCACATCCGCGTGCAGTATGGCAATCACTGCTACCGGCATGGAATGCGCATCTCGCTCCTCCGCGATGTCCTGGGACTGGACCACAAGGACGAGCGCGTCGTCTCGTCCGCGCACGCGATCATCGAGCTCGCTCGAGAGCTGGATTTCGAGAAAGGCCCGACGATGAACTGGTGAGGTACCTCTGCTGGGCTCATCTAACTTGCAGGCTGTTATGGCCGCTCCTGCTGGCCGGCTTCCACATTGGCCGTGATATGGAGATGCGCACCGCGTTGCTCGCCCTGCTTGAACACCCTGGACCACAGATGTGCTTTGATACACGAGCCGGCATCACGCTCGTCAAGGAGTACTGGGAACAACTGGACCAGGGCAACGACCTTTCGCACTGGGAGGTCCTAGGCGGCAAGCTGCACCGTTGTTTGTTTGCAGGGTGAGCGGCTCGTGTCTCTGACCTGATGAAAACTGCGAGCAACCTTGCCGAAAGACTGCCCGCACATGAGCCGCGAGAACTTCTGACGCCATGCTAGCTTTGTCTAGACTGATTTGCAAGAGGTCTGGTCCAGTTGCGCGGGCAGTGCCGCTCCATCTCTGCGCGTCGCCTGGTTGCTGTGCGTATTATCTCCTGGGGTACACCTCGAGCGGGAAGGTTAGTTCAAGAACGTGTGTCGTCGCTCCTCCGCGCGTCTACGATGCAAGGGCGCGGCCTGTCGGATGGTCGCGACAGCAACAACGACTGGCTCGACGTTTTGTTGGAGAACCATGTTGTACGCTTATAATGCTCTGGATTCAGTTCCATGATGTATTCCCATGCACACGCCATTTGTTCATACGTTCAGTGGTGAGAGACGGCCACCGCCTCACGCCGAAGGTCAGAACTGACCGCGACTCTCTATTGGGACGTGTCAGCTGGCAGTGTAACGTTGCCGAGTTTGATCCACAGGAGTCGTTGGCCTGTGGATCACAACCATCCGCACTGGGGTTCGACACCACACTAAACAAATGTCGCCACTCGTCCCGTGACGTGCAGCAACAGTACATCGTGGGCAGGCACGGACTTGCTTCATGTTTGGTTATTCCGGCAAGCGAAGTCGGGAAAAGGGACCGAGCAGGCACGCAAACCAGCAAAGCAGAACTGGGAGCCTTGCCACTCGCCATGGTTTGCTGACACAGACAGCCAAGCCACAGGCTGACCCGCACGCACTTGGACCGAGTCACGCCGACGGACTGAGCTTGTCGGCGGATGCTTACGTCTCTACTTGGCTCACGGACGCCGGTGAGAGGCTGACGGGAGTGGGTGCAGGTGGACCAGTAAGCGCATGCGCGCTAGCTGGCGAGGCAAATCGGGTCGGGGACTCCGCTATCGGCGCGGGTGGGTTGCTACCCCGGGAGCGGGGGAGAACTGATTTCGTAATGTACGGGGAGCAGCGGCCAGGGATTCACCGATGTCTTTATGTCTAGACGGGCAACTTGAATTGCAGACCAGTCGACGAGGAGGGGCACGAGGATGGCATAGAAGGTCGCGGCGACGGCATGTGCTTGGTGGCATTAAGCATGAAGGCAACGACACCGAGGCACCGAACGCACCCAGAACAAAAAAAAAAAAGATTCCACAAACAGTCCAAATTTAATTTCTTGATTTCCATTAACACAGGGCGAGTACGGCGAGCGCAGCTTTCCGAGATGGACGGCAAACTTCGGCATTGCGCAGGGGCGGCTGGTGGCGGCAATCGTCCTCGTTCCAGGGATATTGGCTGGGGAGTTTTGCTGCTGGCGCCTGTAAAAGCGGACGAGATTGGACAGGTCTGGACTCTGCCCTGGTTCGAGGCGTAACCCGTGGATTTTAATCAACCCAATCCACCGCCGGCTGGCCGCGCTTGGCGGGCTATGGGCTCGCTACAGGTTGCTGTTGTTGTTGTTGTTCTCGCGAGTGGCTGCCCGCCCCGCCCTCGAGTCGAGCTCTGGCTGGACTGCCTGCATGTGCCTTGCCCGCCCGCTGCCCTTGCTCATCCCTGGGCCAGGCCAGGCGTGAGTCTAGATTCCTCTCTGTCTCGGCATTGGCCTATTCTGGTTTTTGTTGACATTGTTCGCTTACCTCTCCAAACTGAGGAGATCAGGCTCTGACCCAGACTCTGTCCTAGTGGCCAGACTTGCCCCGCTGGCGGACTGCCCCCGGTCCTCAGCGGTTCCCTTCGGATGTCCACTCTACTGACCCACAGCCCCGCAGCGTGACGAGCGGGCACGAGAGCCGAGATCCTCACTGTGGACACGAGAGTCAAACTTTCGGATGTGAGCGGCCAGGCGACACACGCCGCTGCCACCGCCTGCTTTATAGAATGTCGATCAAGGTCAGCAAGACAGCACATCACTCTTCTTCCTCTCACCCATCTGATCTGACTTCACCATTGACATGGTCGACGGATCGACGCCAACCATCGAGCTCAGCACGCTCACGGCACGCCGTCCCTCGCGCGGCGTCGATTCACTGCGCCCGAGCGCGTTCCAGATCACCCCCTTGAGCGCCGCCGACGTCGAGGATGCGGTGGTGGCGACAGGCGTGGATATGGGAATGACGACCCCTGCTCGCCGTCCTTCGCGCTCCGAGGGCTTGAGACCCGCGTTTGGCGTCACCCCGATGCTCACCATGACGGACATGGACTCCATCGCCATTGAGGACGATGACGCCGTGGGAGTGAGCTCTGCTGTGGAGTCATCGCTCGCTCAGCGTCGCGCATCGCGCTCCCAGAGCTTCAAGGACCTTCAGCCTCCTCCCCTCATGCTTTCTGCCATCAAGCCTCTTGACACCCCGCCTGCCGATGGCCTCGTACCTGATCCTTTCGCCCCGGTCCCCGGCGCCTCGCTCCCTCCTACCCCCGCAACAGAACGCACCTTTGAGAACCTCGAGCTCGGAACACCCACCTCGGAGAATGGCATGCAGACCCCGACAGCTGGCGATCACGAGTTCTTCCCTACGCTCCCGCCCGTCGACCGCGGAAAGCGCGCGTACCTCTTCCTCTTCGCCGCGATCGTGCTGGAGGGTGCCATCTGGGGCCTGCCGTTCTCGGTCGGCGTCCTCCACGAGTACTGGACCGCTGAGATGTTCAAAGATGCCAACGCCGAGAGCACTCTTACCCTCGCGTCGACCCTCCCTACCGGTATCCTCTTCCTGAGTGGCGCGTTCCTCGGACCAGTGTTCACCATGTGGCCTTGGTACGAACGCTACCTCCAGTACGCTGGTATCTTTATCTCCACTGTCGGCCTGCTCGCCACCGCCTTTGTGACTAAGGTGAGTCGAGTCCGTCTCTGCGGTTGTGCTAACCCCCCAGCCCTGGCAGCTCATTATCACCTTTGGTATCCTGTACCCCTGTTCCGCCGGTATGTGGCGTCCCAAGGCCCGTTCCTTTACTAACGCTCAGCGACCTACCTTCCCATCGCCACCAACATCTTTGAATGGTTCCAAGCTCGTATCGGTCTTGCCACTGGCATCATGTACTCTGGCACTGGTCTCGGCGGAACGTACGTTGTAAACCCCCATGCGGTGGCTGACATGCAGCATCTACCCGTTCGTGGTCACCGCCCTTCTGAAGAAGTTTGGCTACAAGGCGACCATGCTGTCCCTCGCCATCTCGTTCCTCATCATTTGTCTCGCTGTCATGCCTCTCACCCACCGCCGCATCCCTCTCAAGCAGCATGACCAGGGCGGCAAGAAGAAGCACGAGCGTCCCAAGATCGACCTCAGCTTCCTCCGTAACCCTGCTCCTTGGGCTGCGTTCGCATTCATGGGTATCACGAGCTTGTCCAACTTTCTCCCTCTTCTGTGGCTTCCCTGTAAGTGCAGCTAAACTCGTCCATCTGTTGCCATCTAACACCCAGCCTACGCGGTTGCCATCAATGCACGCAACCCCGACGGCGCCGCGATTCTTGCCATCACAAACGCTATCACCGCTATCGGTCAGCTCTGCTCGGGCTCCGTCTCTGACCGCTTCCCGGTACGCAATGCCGTCATGGTTTCCACCACACTCGCCACCATTGCCTGTCTCACCCTCTGGGGTCTGGGCACCAACGCGGCCGTGCTCACCATCTTTGCTATCGCGTGGGGTATCACCGGCGGCAGCATGGCCGGCTACTGGGGCAAGATGATTACCATTATTGCTCGCGATGACCCCTCGGCGACGCTCATCTCGTTCTCCGCCTTCATCTCGCTTAAGGGCATCGGATCTCTCACCTCTGGCCCCATCTCCAATGCTCTCCTCAAGTACGAGGGATTCCGCGGCGCGCCCGGTGCCTACGGATCCACCAACTACGGCGTCATGATCATCTTCACCGCTGTCATGACCTTCGTCGGCGGTGCGGCGCTCGCCTTCTTCCCCAAGAAGTGAGAGTTTTGGATCGCAGGAGCGATCTTCCACCACTTCACCTTTTTTCACTTTATTTCAAACGGACTATGACAAGCATGACATCGATTCGGACGTGTGGATCGTATGGCTCCGACCCTGGTGTGGTCTATGTACAATAGTAGTATGATGCTAATTTTCTATCTCCAGTGGCACTTTGCGCAACAGTGCTGATTTTATTTCACTCAAAGTAGTCGCTGTCATCTTCCGCTATCTCCGTGTCGTCCTCGAGGTCCATCTCGTCCTCGTCCAGCGTGTCGAGATACTCATCGACAAGCTGCATCAGCGTCTTGTTCAGGCGCTGGTTGCCGACCCGGACGCGGATAGCATCGGCCTCGCGCGTCGTTATCACTTTGGCAGCCTCACGCCAGTTAACAGGTCCCTCGGCGTGTTCGACGAGGAACTTTGCCAGAGCCTTCTCCTCCTGGATCGTCCAGAAGGAGTTCGTGCGAAGCTTCTTGTGGACAATGACTGTCGCAGCAGTCACCACCTCCTCGCTCTGCTCTTCTGAACGAAGCCGATGTGCAGTTCTCCTCCATGTATACAGTATACAGTAATCACCGAACACCAGGAGAACGATGTGGTCCTGCATACCGCTCTAAACAGCTCTAATATACTTTGTCACACTGTACACACTGTACACACCCTCGAGACGGCCGCAACTATCCGCCATACCATTCCTCGGCAGTCAAGCGGACCACCGAGTGCTTGGAGTTGCCCACTCGAGCGACAGCTCACTGTTCTGCCTTTCTTCTTGCGGTTTTGGAGGCTACTGCCTCCTCCCTCCGAGCGAAGGGGACGCGGAAACCACTTAATACTTGGTGCCGAGGTTGCCGTGGAGGACGAGCTTCGTAATCTGGTAGTCGTCCATTCCGTACTTAGAGCCTTCCTTGCCGAATCCTGTGGTAAAAAGTCAGTATATGACGAGACAAGATTTTCACGATGGAGGACTTACCGGACTCCTTGACACCGCCGAAGGGGATGGTGGCCTGCGAGAGAATACCCGAGTTGGCGCAGACCATGCCGACGTCGAGGGCCTCAGAGACGCGCCAGACGCGGCCGATGTCGCGCGAGTAGAAGTAGCCGGCGAGACCGAACTCGGTGTCGTTGGCGAGCTTGAGGACCTCCTCCTCGGTCTCGAACTTGTAGCAGGGGGCGAGGGGGCCGAAGGTCTCGTCCTTGGAGACGAGGGCCTCGACAGGGACGTCACGGAGGACGGTGGGCTCGAAGAAGTTGCCCTGGCCGGCCTTGCCACCAACGACAACCTTGGCGCCCTTGGAGACGGCGTCGTCGACGTGCTCCTGGACCTTGGCGACGGCACGGCCGTGGATGAGGGGACCGTGGGTGATGCCGGCCTCGATACCGTTGCCGACCTTGAAGCCGCGGACAGCGGTGGCGAGCTTCTCAACAAACTCGTCGTAGACCTTGGCCTGGATGTAGAGACGGTTGGCGCAGACGCAGGTCTGTCCCGACGAACGGAACTTGGCGATAACTGCACCGGCAACAGCGGCGTCGACGTCGGCGTCGTCAAAGACGATGAAGGGAGCGTTGCCGCCAAGCTCAAACGAGAGCTTCTTGAGGGTCGACGACGACTGCTGCATGAGCTGCTTGCCGACACCGGTCGAGCCAGTGAACGAGATCTTCTTGATGACGGGGTGCTCGCAGAGGACCTGGGCAACCATGCGCGAGTTCTTGGAGGTGACGAGGTTGAGGACACCGGCGGGGATACCGGCCTGCTCAGCAATCTCCATAAGGGCAAGGGCCGAGAGGGGAGTGTCGGAGGGAGCCTTGATAACGCAAGTGCAGCCGGCAGCGAGGGCGGGGGCGATCTTGCGGGTGATCATGGCCGAAGGGAAGTTCCAGGGGGTGATGATACCGACGACACCAACGGGCTGCTTGATGACAATGTTGCGGGCACCGGGGATGGTAGAGGGGATGACATCGCCGTAGGTGCGGACGGCCTCGGCGGCGAACCACTCGAGGAACGAAGCCGAGTACTTGTGCTCGGTGGTAGCGTCGGCGAGGGGCTTGCCGTTCTCGAGAGTGATGAGGCGCGAGAGCTCCTCGGTGCGCTCCATCATGAGGTTGTAGAACTTCATGAGAATGTCCTGGCGGGCCTGCGGCGTCAGCACCGGAGCATGGGGCGCGGCTTCTCCGCGGCGGCTTCCGTGTCGTCGTAGCCGACAGCGAGACGGCTGTCAACTCTACCGGATATCCACGCCTCAGGGCGTGGGTCCGGGGCCCAGTCGCTCTATCCGTCGCTTAAAACGTACCTTGGGGGGGACAGCGGACCAGGCGGGGAACGCGTCCTCGGCGGCCTTGACGGCAGCGAGGACCTCGTCCTTGGAGAGGTCGGGGACGGAGCCGATAACCTCACCGGTGGCGGGGTCTGTGGTATGAGAAACACTGCGTGCGGCGTAATGACTGAAACTCACTGGTAACGTCAAAGGTAGCGCCCGAGGCGGCGGGAACCCACTGGCCGTTGATGTAGGCCTTGTCCTTGTACTGCTGGGTGACGGTCATGACGGTGGTGTTTTGCTGGGAGGTGAAGAGATGGAAGAAGTGCCCTCAAAGCCGTCTCTCGAATGCTTTATACAGCACGACGCTCGACAAGGATGGGCATTGTTCGGTTAGCTGCTTACCTCGAGTGTATTGGCGTGGGTAAGCGCGATACGCGACGGAAACGGCTCTCACACGTGATTCCAGCTCCACCTACAGCCGGTCCGGAACAGCATAGACACCGTGGCGTGGGCAGCCGGAAGCGCGCGCGGCAAGGCCGATAGCACAGATGGGCCGGCAACGCACTGGGGTGGGTGAATGGTTTGGCCACGAGCGCCGGCCAATGATTTCATTTTGCCTGAAAGAGATGGCATTTCTAAGCGAGGTCTGGGGCTCCTGCTTCCCCATTCGACGGTCCCCACCATCCCCACGGCTGAACACTGGTTGCATGCCGAGCCGGCGTCTAAAAGACAAGCTCTGGGCTCCTTTCAACGGTTGGATAGTAGACGCCATAGACGGCCGCAGGCGAGGCAACCGAGAGACCTAGGCGAGCTCAGCGTGCGCACCTGAGATTGGATGCACGGCGACTCCACTGACGACACAGGCAGCCGAGTACTTAAAGCGACGTGGAAGGTGCATTTGTGCTCGCCCCCCCACTTCTATGATACTCGATCTTTAATGCTGCCTAGCTGCCTCATGTATCGGCGGCATCTTGTCATTGTGGCTGAGTGCATGCGCCGCCCCCGAAGTCGCGGCAATCCTCTCGCCCACATTCCCCGCAAATCCACAAATGGGGATTCGAGATTGTCCGAGCTGATAACGATATCAGATGAGATTGTGTTGCTCTCACGTCCAGTTTTCTCTCGAATTACTGCAGGTTTTTGGAACAGGCCCCTCTGTGTAGCAGTTGCATCTGTGTGTAGGACGCTGGGAGGACTCCCCTCATTAAGCCTAACCGCGGTGGTCCCCCGTCCCAACTACCGCTTCTTCGCTGCCTCCGTGGCAGTCACCAGCACCAGCACGAACTACCACCAGCAGGAACTACCACCAGCTGTAATCGCCACCAGTAAGTGATGGCCGACGTGATTCCGCGGACCAGGACTGGGACTCATCGCTGGGTTGACGAGCTCGCCTTTCCACCGGCCATTTGAGTGAGCACCTCGTGTGATTGCTTGGTGCTCCTCCACGCTCATCGCCAGCTTTCACAGTCATTCAGTTGTTAGGACGGCTTCGGTGTCAGCTCTTGGCTTCAGTCATGCATCGTGCTCGCAAGGTTCCTAAGTTATCCGTTGCACGAATGTACATCTGTCTGAACCCTGTTCCAGTGGATGTCGGTGTTGGACAGGGCAGGTACATCCGAGTCTTCTTGTCTTCGAGCAGATGTTTGATCTCCCTCCAGGATGCCGGCGGTCAGCTACTGACGTTTCTCGCCTGATATGAGTCTGCGGCGGCGGCCGGGTGTCCCGATTGTCGTGGATACCCTGGTCGCCCGACCGAGGCATATGCCAACCCCTGTCCTCAATCGTGGAGCCGTTGCCATGCCAGACAGAACTGACAACCTGCAACCAGCACGTCACCGCGATCGCTTGGCATCTCTCGGCACGTCTTTCGGCAGCTCGGCATCGCGCTCTCGTCCACAGCGCCACCAGATTTCTAGCCTCTAGGTCTGTGAGCTGGCCAACCTTCCACTCACAGCTCTCATATCAGTCGGAGGTTTCATTCAGATAGATCAGGGATGTGGTGAACGTTCTTGCAGTGCTTGGCCCGTGGCCCGCGCGCGGATGCGGACGCGGACGCGCTGAGCGTGCGCTCGCACGGTGTGATCACGTCAAGAGCAAAAACGCAGCGTCAATGTTGTCAATTGCACGAGTCAACATGTCACTGGAAGGGTGTTCCAGTTCATCCTGCCAAGCCACTAGCTATCAGAAATGAGTTTACCCGCGCTGTTCGCCATGTGTCGAGCACGTTCTGCCCACATCTCCACCTGGTTTTCGGACTTGCCGATCGCAATCCGCCCTGAGGCACCGCCGAGTGGCCCCCTATCCGACCGGCGATTGGAGCAGCGTCAAGCGGGGGACGGCGGGGCTGAGGGGGTCTCGGAGGTGGCTCAGGGGGGCTCTTCAGATGTTCGGAGGGTGGCTGCAGGTCGTTGTATCGAGATTCGCCATAAGACGCAATCACACCATTCATTTTTATCCTTTATTGCTTTTTTGCGGTGTCATTTTCCGCGCCACCTTACCGTTTCTACCAGCCAGCTCGGCAGCTCGGGCATAGTCAACGGCCGAGATGTTGACTGTCATGTGACGTGCTTGATTATGAACGTCGTGGCTCGCTCTTGGCGCAGAACTTGCAGAGCCTGCGCCACTTCATAAAGAACATGTCTCTGGGTCAACAAAGAAGCATATCCCCCTACTTTCCACGAACACGAAAAACAAGATGTCGGGCAAGACCATCATCTTCGAGTCGGACTACCCCAAGCCGTACCTCCCGCGCTCATCGCTCTTCCACCACCTCTTCCCCGAGGAGGGCGGACAGCTCCCCACTTTCGACCCCAAGCTCCCCGCTTACATTGACGGTCTCGATGGCCGTGTGCTCAGCCGCGGCGAGCTCAAGGAACGCTCCCTCCGCCTAGTCACCGGTCTTCGTTCCCTCGGCTTTAACCGCGGCGACGTCGCCTGCCTCTGGGGCGTTAACAGCCTCGAGTGGGCTACCGCGATCTACGGCTCGTTGGCCGCCGGCGCCGTCATCTCCCCTGCCAACGTTGCCTAGTGGGTATCACTTTGCGCATTGAGCTGACCAGCAGCACTGCCTCGGAGATTGCTCACCAGATCAACGACTCTGGCTCGTCGCTCGTCTTCATCGACCCCTCGCTTCTTGCCACATTTGACGAGGCTCGCCCGCTCCTCCGCCGCTCTTTCCCCCCTGAGCGTGTTATCCTTCTCAGCAAGGAGGCCACCGCTGGCTCCGCCAAGGGTGCGGGCTACAAGATCATCTCGGAGCTCCTCACTGGTGCCCCTGGTGTCGCTGAGCGCTTCGATGGTGAGATCTCCAACGCGACGACCCTTCTTTGCTATTCTTCCGGTACCACCGGTCTCCCCAAGGGTGTCGAGACCACCCACTACAACCTCACGTCGGAGATCCAGGCCCTCAACACCGGCTCCCGCCACCTTCTCAGCGGTTTTGACGTCGTCCTCGGTGTCCTCCCCTTCAGCCACATCTACGGTCTCGTCATGCAGTTCCTCCAGCCCATTGTCGTCGGCGTTCCTGTTGTTGTCCTCCCCCGTTTCCAGGAGATCCCTGCCCTCGAGGCTATCCAAAAGTACAAGGTCTCCCAGGCCTTCTTCGTCCCCCCCATCTTCATCACCCTGCTCAACTCGGCCAACGTCGCCAAGTATGACGTCTCGTCGCTCGTCACCGTGTTCTCCGGTGCCGCTCCCCTCGGCGGCGAGGTTGCCGAGGCCTTTGAGAAGAAGCTCGGTACGGTCGTCCTTCAGGCCTACGGCAACACTGAGACTTCCCCTGTCGTTTGCTCTGGTCTCACTCACGAGTTTGTCAACCGCCCTGGCTCGGCCGCCACCTGCGGCAAGCTCCTCCCCGTGTACCAGGCGCGTCTCATTGGCGAGGACGGCGAGGACTCTGCCACCCGCGGCGAGCTCTGGGTCCGCGGCCCTACCATCATGAAGGGATACCTCGGCAACGTCGAGGCGACCAAGAAGGCCCTCGCTCCCGGCGGCTGGTACCTCACCGGTGACGTCTGCGAGCGCTCCGAGGACGGCTGGTACACCATTGTCGACCGCATCAAGGAGCTCATCAAGTACAAGGGCTTCCAGGTCCCTCCTGCCGAGCTCGAGGCTCTCCTCCTCCAGCACCCCGACGTGCTCGACGCTGGTGTCATTGGTGTGTACGACAAGGCACAGGCCACCGAGCTTCCGCGAGCCTACATCGTTGCCCGCGGCTTTGAGCAGGGTGGTGACGGCGAGGGCGAGCGCAAGTTTGCTCGCGACCTTTCCGCGTGGGTCGCTGCCCGCGTTGCCCGCCACAAGCGTCTTGTCGGTGGCGTCATTCTCGTGCCCGCCATCCCCAAGTCGCCCTCGGGCAAGATTCTCCGCAAGGAGCTCCGTACAAAGGCTCAGGAGGAGATCGACGCCAAGGGCTTTGCCGCCACTAGCCGCTTGTAATTTGGGACCAGTAAAGTAAATGATAGAAGTTTAGAACATAGATTGTAATACTAGATTATGGGAAACACTGTTTCATTCAATGCCCTCGCACCGCACTGACCATGCACCGTCTCCTCGCAGGCACTCTCGCTTCGCTCTCTGATCCGAAACAGCCATCCAGGAAGACTCTTGCTGCGCCCGAATTGCCAGCTGTTTGGAGTGAGTACGTGCACCTCGGCACCGGAGCTCAAAGGTACATCAAAGGCTCCACGCCACACGCGCTCACACTCGCCTCCTTGCTCTCGTGGCGTTTCGGCCTCGTGCACAAGTGTTGGCGTCCAGCGGGCGCACGCCAAAGAAGCAGCCCCCGTCCAACTGCGAAAGACGTGTGCTGTCCGCTGATACAGACAATACTGAGTGACATCCCCATGAACTTGTGGCACAGCACTGCGAAGCAGCTCCAGTCCGTCCCTGGTGCTCATTCTCGATGAACAACAGGTTCTTTTTATTCCTGTCGCTCCCTCCTTGTATATATTCAACGGACGCTCGTACATTTCCCACTCTTCCTTCAAACCCTTCGTTGCAGCAAGTCACTGCGCCAGCTCCGTCCCCCATTCAAGAGTACAACGCTGCGCCATGAGGATCTGTTCTGGAAACGCTGCGGGTCACAACCAAGGAAGTGAGTACATGCCGCCCATCTGCCTACCAAACACCAAATAACCGCCATGTTGCTCTTGCTAGTGATTTGCTCACGAACACAGACCCTTGCGTGGGCATGTACTGGTGCCGCTACTGCAACAAGCGCATGGCCCGCCTAACCCGCGAGTAAGACCCAGCACTTCCTGCTGCTGTCGCCACCCACTACACGCCGCACCGCGCGCTCTCTGCGCTGCACCATTGTGCATGGCGGACCGAGGATGTGAACGCCGCCAATGAACGCCACTCGAGCACAATGCCTTCCCCCTCGTCCTTCCCTCTTCTTCCTCATTGTAAATGTAGTTCGATGCTATACGTATGGTTCTGAAGCACTTTGCGCGCGTCGAGAGGCCTGTGGCCGATGGCAGATAAGCACCGTTACTTCAAGACATGTGGGGTAATGATCAGAGCGGGGTTCGGAGGCAGTGCCTGACGATCTGACAGTCTGGGGCGTGTAGCTCAGTTGGTAGAGCGTGTCATTAGCATCCTTATTTGACAAGGTCTTTGGTTCGATTCCTAACTCGTCCAGTCTCGCAAGAGAAGTATCTTTTTCTCCGACTGCTGCCTGAGAAGCTGAGAACCTCTGAGGGCTCGTGGATACCTTGCTTGTCTTGCTGGGAATCACATTGGGAGGAGTCGTTGGCAGAGTGCCAGGGCGAACAGGGCGGCCGTACCTGGGCACCCAACGCACAAAGTTGACATCAAAAGCTGAAAGGGAATACATGTATTGTTTCCGACATTGACCACTCAGAAGCTGGGGACCGAGTCTATGGTTCATTGCGCCGTCCAGAGCCGCGCCACCTAGCCCATTGTGCGAACAGCGTGGGTAGGCCAGCTGCAAGTCACTAGAGGCGTTCCCGTGTGGGGAAGGCCACTTTGCGCTAAGGGGGCGGGAACAGCACCAAGGGCATAGGTWGCYRGCWACCTATTCGCGCTTCAGAGCAAGTTTCAGTCGTGGCTACAGCTGGAAGCACTTTGCTGCCTGCAGACTGCGGCGAACCGCGACCTACTGCCGACGCGTTCATGAGAGCAACACGGATTGTATGATGGCATTTCAACACGTAATATTCTTATTATCCTGCCATTACAAGCCTGATCGCATCCCGGGTTAGGTCATCGCGGGGGCGCCAGACATCAACGGCGGCGGATGTTGTGGTGCAAGTGTTACCATCGCCAACGATGACAAAGCGCGACCAACTCTATACCCTCGCGGAGAGGAGGGGACGCGGTGGTCGCGTTTCGGCGTCAAGCAGCAAGCTCCAACACACGGCATGCATTGCGGAGCACGCGGAGCTTGTTGAGGCTCCAGCGGGTCTATGCGCTGTGGGGTTGGGGTGGATGTTGCCACACCAACTGGAATGCCATCGGCATGTGAAAAGCGGTCGTGCCCAACGCGTTTGCGGGGCGCCGTTGAACACCACACGTCGCCTGGAGTTCGAAGTAGAGAGAGATTAGAGGCTGGAAGGATAAGCAGACGAAACGGGGTAGTACCGCTTTTGTCCTGTTGGAGATCGCCTGCACTCTCTCACAGGACGCACTGTTGAGCCCGGCCGCTTGAAACGATCATGACCCGGGACGAGCTCCTGCCGTCTTCCACTACAGCCGTCTTTGACTGCAGCTTTGACGCAAGCCGCCTACAGCGAGCCGCACATTTGGAGCAAGGGCTGGCACAAGGTACAGGGGAAGAGCAGAGGACTGCCGTTTCTTCCGAGCCATTCCGCCCCCACCGCAAGGAGAGTTGTGCCTTTCCGGGTGGTGAGAGGGTTAACCGAGTTGCTTCCAAACCGGCGGGCCATTCGTTGAAGAAGGCTGGGAAGCTGGGAACAATCGGTGCATGAGTTTAGCTATGAATGGATCATGTACGCGACACGAAGGGCAAGGGGAGGTTGGTTACCTAGTTTCCTACTTTGTGGTGCAGCCACACCAGCATGAGGCCGATTGCCTGGTTGTCTCGCGAAATTGTTTATTTCTTCCGCTTGAGGTGGCGTCGGCGGTAGGTAGCGGAAGAGCCGGGTCCCTGGCTCCCCTTGTCAACACCTGGCTGGCGATCCCGTAGTCTGACGGGTAGGAAGCTTTCCAACAGTTGTCTGTCGCAGTGTCGCGTCGCCAGGGCTGCTCCGACCACAGGTGTCAGATCAACCAGACCAACCACTCGAGCTTCCGCCCGTCATTGATCACTCGGACGACGAGATGCAGGTATTTCTGAATGCATTCAACTCACGCAAGAACGATCTGGTACCAAGAGCTACCTCCCAGCTTTATGCGGTAGAGGATTCAAGCGCGCACCTGATCTGGCAAAAAGCCGCCCCAAGCTGAAACGCTGATGACAGAACAAACCTTGTAGGCTTATGGCATTCGCGGGTGTAGGGGATTGGGTTTGAGGCCCGGTCGTCAAGGTCTCTTCCCATGCACATGTGCCAGGCCCAAGCATGCCTTGCACTCTTTAGCTGGCGCTTGGACAGAGGACAGTGGGCTACTGCCACCTGCTCAGCGTCGTCACAGGATGCTCCGCCCCCCCCCCGCTATTCCGCCAACAAACCCTTAGCAAGCAGGCCGGGTAAGGTAACCTTCCCCTAGATACATGACAACTCTGGCCTTTCTCGAGTATCACTGCGTTATACCTCTACAGCTTCGGTCTGCTCTCCCATGGGCCACGGACACGGATGAAAAACACGCTCTCGGTGCTTGTGTCAATCGCAGGACGTGAAAGGGCAGAGGCGTGAAGCGCTCTGGGTATCCTGGGAACGAGCTCCTCGCTGCCGACTGCCTGCCGGGCCACTGAGCCGAGTCCTCTCCTCCATACTGCGTCCAGACTCCAAACTCCTTCTTGATGATGGTCAAGCTCGTCTCCTTCTCACACTCTCTCATACTTGTTCTCTGTTCTCATCGGCACCGCTCTCCTCGTCGCATTTGAGAGCCCCCTAATCTTCCACCCCGGCTCCGACCGCCGAGCCGGCCTCTCTCCACCTCCGCCATGGGACTGTTGCGACACAGCCTGTTCATCGACACCGAGGGCACCAAGGCCCGCGGCTTGTCCGGCCCAACAACGGCTCCGTCCATGGCCGCTATGAACGGAAGGGCCATGAATGACCGAAATGGCAGGCGGCAGCGCAAGAGCAGCATGCCGGCGGTGAGCCATGTGCCGCTCGGTCCTGAGAATGGACTACCCGCTGGAATTCGTGAGCAGAGCCATCCAGGCGCGCGCAACTGACAGTCAGCCAAGCGCAAGTCACTCAGCAGTATCCTCCGCAACTGGAGGCGAGACGAACCTGCGCCGCCAATGCCCAACCAGATGCCCAACCACCCTTTGAAGACGGCAGGGAGCAACCAGTCGATTCCGCGCCTGCCGTCGTCTCCCA
>PQXP01000337.1:0-29053 GCA_002973495.1 Apiotrichum akiyoshidainum
ACACGGAGAACGCCAACGTCCAGGCTACCCTCCAGAACTACATTGCCGAATTTGTCACAAAGTACAAGGTCGACGGTCTCCGTATCGACGCCGCCAAGCACGTTCCTGGTGGATTCTGGAACCCCTTCTGCAAGGCCGCCGGCGTCTTCTGCATTGGTGAGGTCTACGGCGACGACACGGTGCCGGCCGTGCTGTACGATGCGGTGACTGCGGGCGGCGCCATTTTAAAGTGCTGCGTGGTGGTGTGGCGAGGTATTTGAGATGGAGGAACGACAAGATGGAAAGAGCAGCCTCCTCGAAGCCAGACCTCGGAGCAGAGTGGCTGGGCCTACGAGACCTAATGTTGCCCGAAAGCGGAGATATGAGAATCTCCGTTCCAACATTTCCTGCGAGTCCCGTCCCCGCGTCTCCGCCTGCAGCGAGACTTTGTTGACCTTGTTGTTCCTCCATCTCAAATACCTCGCCACACCACCACGCAGCACTTTAAAATGGCGCCGCCCGCAGTCACCGCATCGTACAGCACGGCCGGCACCGTGTCGTCGCCGCTCGACCTCGACGCTGTCCGCGGCGAGTTCACCGCCGTCGCCGTCAACGGATCCACCTCAAAGCGCGTCCTCTCGCCCAAGCCCAAGGTCACGCTCACTAGCCTGACTGCGAACAACGTGAGTGGTAGAGCGGTTTTCATCGGGAGGGAAGTAAGGTTGTGGGTCTGCAGCTGGCGGTGCAGATAATGCGAGACCCTCGCAGCCACTGTCTCGATGCAGCACCTATCAGTGAGCTGACCCCAACCCAGAACGGCACCCTCCGCAAGATCAACTCGGTCGTCCTCCCTATCGTCTACTCGGAGCGCTTCTACAAGGATGTCCTCGACCCCGTCATTGACGACATTAACAAGCTTGGTGCGTTGGAGGGCTGGAAGGCGACCATCTGTTGGAAGGCTGCCGATCTTGCCTTCTCGTGCTGATGGGCACACGAACTAACGCCCGCAGTCTACTACGCCGACATCCCCGTCGGAGCGCTTTGCGCTCGCCTGGACGGTATGGCCAAGGGCAGCAAGGTCCCCCCCACCGTTGTGATCCTTACTCTTGCCGTGCTGTCCCCGTACCGCTCGCAGGGCCTCGGCACTGCTCTCGTGCAGAACGCGCTCCGCGCCGCGGTTCACCCTTCGACTTCTCCGGCCCCGACTGCCCCCGCCCACGCGCCCGCGACCCGCTCGTCGCTCAAGCCCGCCGAGCCCCGCGCCGTCATCAACCGCGCGCTCGTGCACGTGCAGGTCGGCAACGATGCTGCGCGCCGCTTCTACGAGCGCCTCGGATTCAAGGAGGCCGGCGTCGAGGAGGCGTACTACACCAAGATGGAGCCGCGCGCGGCGTGGATCATGGTCTGCGAGGACATTGCCGCCGCGCTCGGCGAAAAGCCCAACGGCGTCCACGACGCGTAATGTCGCACCCTATCTTAGACTCGCCGAGCCGAAGCGAGGCGTCATGGCCATCCGACCAGCCCTGCTAGTAGTCACTGTCGCACCGCTGGCCGCGGGGCGAGACGCTGCCGACCCCTCTCCAGACCCCGTGTGCCCCTCCCCGCGATGGCGCCCTCCGGGTGCACCTACCTACCTACGATCTTGCATCTATTCCCACATTGTGGATATCCATCCCCCGCACCCATGCCTATGCACGTGTGCTATCATCCCGAGAATTCTGACCTGCGACTGTGCTGCGGACTACTAATCTTCGAAGACTGGCTTGGATCACGGCCTTTGGCGCAGTTTCAACAACAGGACGTCTGCGGCGGAGCTTGAGGCTCAAACTAATGGCTTTAGACCTGCACCGGCGAAGCCTTGGAGCCAGGCGGCCAAGAGCCACCAATGTGGGCCAGCTGTTCCGTCAGGGAAGGGCGACGGCGACGGCGACGTCGGCTTCGCTTTCATCACAGAGCGAAAGCGGCTCGATCAAGGTATCTATGCTGCACTCACGACAAGCGCCGATGCGGCCAACTGATTACACCTGTCTCGGACACACGTGACGAGTCACAATCTGCCGGTCCTTCTGCACCGCGCCAGCCCACCGACCCATGTCCATCCCAGACTGCTCATTGCCCAGTGTCCGATGTCCAATGTCCAATGTCAAATGGTCCTGTTAGAGGGCAATACCCCAAAAGTACGGCGCTAGCTACAAAAGCTCCATCTGCCTTGAGGCCGCCGCAGCGGACGGCTGGCAGGCGATGGAGATGAACAAATGAACAAATGATCATGAACAGAACAAGAACAAGAACAAGATGGGGATGTGTTTGTGTTGAACATGAACGATGCTAGGTAGAATATGGGATGTGAGGATGTGAATGGGGGGAGCACCTCCTTGGCAGGCGGCGCGTATCTACGTATACACTAAAACTTGCGGGTTCTGGGGTTGGTCTGCCACGGCAGTACAGGTACAGGCGCACACCACGACGTGCCGCCGCTTCTCGGTTCTTATCTCTTCTTCTCTTCGATCCGATCGCGATTACGATTGCAACTGTGGTTGCTCACGCTCACGCTCATTCTGCGCTCGATGGTCCGTTTAGCTGCTTGTCGGTCTCACGTTCCATTCGCGTGCGCTCAGCAATCCACGCAGGCTAGTTTCGCCGCGCGATGAGTGTCTTGAGGTAGCCTATCCGCAGCCGGTCGGTGCGGAGCGCGAGGTACATGTCGACTGCAGCCATGTTGTCCTCAAACTCCTGGATGACGTCTAGGACATCTTCGTCTGACATGTCCTCGTGTTCCTGTAAGAGGAGGACGGCCTCGGTGCGGCGCTGCGCCTCCGACATGGCGGCACGCACCATCTCCGGCGCCGGTGTGCCCGTTGGTGTGAGCGCTCCGCTTGCGCTAGTGAGCGTCGTGGCGGTCGAGGCGGCCGAGCTCATCGACGACACGGACGTGACCGACGCAGTACTCGCGCCGCCCGTGCTGTTCGTGATGCTCAGTCCGACGGCGGACGCAGGCAGACCACTCGTGAGCGACGTCGGCGTGTGTACCTTGTCGCTCTCAGCCGGCACGGATTGCGACGAGCCCCGCGTGTGCACAATCGGTCGTGCGTCCCTGAAACGCGCGTGCGGGCTTGCGATCTTGGGTGTCGGCGTCTGCCGCTGCTGCTGAGACAGAGCGATGCCAGTTGACGTGTTGCGCGTATGGTTCGCGGGCCTCATCAGGTGCCCGTGCGCGTGGTTCACACCAACATCGTCGGCACTCCCGGCAGGGACGAGAAGCCGCGACGCATCCGCCATCCGGTACACGGGCGAGGGGAGTGACGGGTCCGGAACCGTGGGTGTGAACTGCGGCGACCGCAGAGGATAGGCCGCATTCGCATGTGAGGAGTATATCGGCGTGGCGACCTGGGGAGTCGGTGTTGCTGCTGAGCGTACATTTGTGTTATTCAGTGTCGATACTGCTTGCTGCTGATGGTGCTGTTGTTGCTGAACCTGATGTTGTGCCTGCTGCTGTTGTTGATGTTGTTGGTGCTGCTGTTGCTGCTGTTGCACCTGCTGCTGGACCTGCTGCTGCTGTTGAGCCTGCTGCTGTTGAGCCTGCTGCTGTTGAGCCTGCTGCTGAACCTGCTGCTGCTGCTGAACCTGCTGCTGCTGTTGCGCCTGTTGCTGTTGCTGTTGCTGTTGGTGGTGCTGATGCTGTTGCTGGTGATGTTGCTGTTGCTGCGCATGCTGGACGTGCTGGTGGTTGGGATGGGCGGAAGGCTGCTGCGGAGTCTGCGGCGGCTGCTGTGGGGTTTGGGTCGGATGGGGGTGGAGACGGGGAGTTTCAAGGGGCATGTGGTAGAGGGGCTGCTGTTGAGGGTGGGTCGACGCGGGAGTAGGGGTGGACTGGAGAGTGGGATCTTGATGTCGGGTGGCCAAGGTGGACGGCCGGTGACGTTTTGGAGAGTGGGTTTGCGCATGCTGTGACAACAGCGCGGGGTCGTACATCTGCAGTCGCTTCTGCTGCTGAGCATGCGGTTGCGTGAACGGATGGCGTCCTTGGAGGCTGTCGGCAAGTGTAAACTGTGCGTCGACGCTCTCGACGCTGTCGCCCTCGCCGTCTGGCCACAACGACATGTTCGGTTCAGACGAGAGGGTCAGGCCGGGCTGCAGCTGGCCGTGCCCGCCGTTTGCGTTGAGCATGCCGTTCGGCGGCCGCCCCCGGTCGTGGGGACTCGGGTCGGGGACTGTGGGATGTGTGCTGATGACTGCTGTTGCGTTTGTTCCCCCTGTTGGCGTGAGACTCAGCGACACGACACCTCCTGAACTGTCCGACGTGAACGAGGTCGACGACATGCGTGGCTTTGGTGGACGCGGCCGTCTACTAAGGCTGTCCGCGGAACACAGCAGACCGATCTGGTCGTAACACGGCAGATGAATCTTGCGGTGCTTCTTGGTCTCTGGAATCTTCATTCATGTCAGCCACTCGTGTGTGTGTGTGTGTGTGTGTGGAATGATCTGCGCGTTGTGTAGGCACTCACCTTGGCCTCTGCTGCTGCCCAGGCGGCCTCGGAGGCACTCAGACGGTGTTCGTTACGATCCCAGGTAAACCCCGGTTCGCCCTGCAGCTCGCGCGCAAACTTGTAGTCGCGCTGCAACCGCTGCCATCGAGATTTGCACGCGTCCGGAGTCTTGAAACCCCCCATGCGGTGGTTTCGCTCAAGCAGCATGCTTGCCTCGTCCCATACCTCGGGCTTGAAGCCGTTGTCCGAGGTGCGGCCCGCCTCCCGGTATCGGAGAAGGACATTAATGAGGATACCAGTGTCCTGGTCCGTCCAGTGCGCGCTCTTCTTTCGGTCCTTACCGTTACCTGTCGGCGACGAGGTGACAGACGAGTCGACACCGACGCCCATTGGCCCACCAGGTGCTAGCCTCGGACCGCCAGGCGGACCTGGCCCGGCGACGTGCGAGACCGCTGACGCACCGCTCGCCATGCGGCCGAGTGGATGGGTGCCTGTGCACTGCAGACGCGGGGATGGTGGGGCTTGGGTGGGCTACGCGAACATGTTCAGCGCGGCGTGCGCTGAGTCGAGTCGCAGACGTGATTGCACGTGTTTTAATGGGCAAAAGGGAGGAGGTGGATAGATGGAGAAAAGTGAGATGTGCAGAAACGAGTGTGGGAGCGATTAGCGCGCTTGCGGCAGAGGATGTGAGCGAGCGAGCGAGCGAATGGTTTTGACGTGGTTAGGTTAGGTCCCAAGTAGTGTGACCAAATGAACAATCCCGTGGCCGAGAACCAACCGAGGCGTCTACAGGGCGAGGCCGGCTTTTTCTTTTCGCGCAGAATGTACGTCGTCGTCGTCGGTGAGCTGCATCGTGGTCAGCATACCCCTCCCCATGGTCAAGTGCGATGTACGATGTGCGATGATGTATGAACGCTTAGCGCCTGGCCCGGCACGTGCGGAGACTGGCAGCCGCGGCAGCCGTTTGAGACTGCAACTTGAACTCCTACTCACAACTCGGCCTTGCACTCTTTCGTTGGTCTGGGCCTCGTCAAGTTCTAGGCAAAGGGGGCGGAAAGTGTGTCGTCTCGCTCCTGGGTGTGGTTGTAGGTGGTCTGTCTGTCTCTGCGTGAATGGGAATTGTCAGACAGGCCGAGGTTGAGGGAGAAGCGGATCTGGTAGTCGTTGGACCGGGACGGAGGGCGCATGCACGCTCGGTACAAACTTGAGGCGAAAGGGAATGGGAAGGAAGCGAAGAGAGAAGGGATGTTGGGGAGAGCTGTCGGTCGGGGGTGAAGTGAAGGGGTGGGTACGAGAGACAGGGACCTAGAGAGAGTGAGGAACAAGGAAAGCAAAGGATAGCGTGGGCGGCGTCCTGGCTGGATTGCGTGCAGGCGGCGCTGGCGGCTCGGGTTTGTTGGATCGTGACCTGGCTTCTTATTTTGTGTCGCTTCTTCTTCTTCTTCTATGAATGGGCGGCGGCTCCTGATGTGTCCATGCGTCAAGCAGGGTACACAATCTAGCAGCTTGAGTCGGTGGGAACGGAAATGAACGAAACAGTTGCTCGTGCGCTGGTGTGGTGGAACGGGGTTGGTCGTGTTCCTTCTTTTTTTGGGTCTGGTCGAGCGCTGCAACGGCTGGCCGTCCTCTTCGTCTTTGGAGACAGGGTCGCGCTACAGGTCGGATGGCGTTGGGCGCGGTGCAGGGGTGGGGGGTCGCCTGGACGGACTGCTGCACCAAAGGCTTCGGAGTTGAACAAATCGGGCGGGAACTAGGACAACGAGAAGACGGACAAGACAAGAAAGACCAAGAGCGAGACACGGGGCCGAGTCACAAGCTGACGGCTGAACTGAACAAGTGGTGGTGGTAGCTGCCAGTCATTGGATCCATTCCTGGCCTCTCCAGGCTGCGTCTGTCTCTATCCCTCCGAGTCCGACTCCTGACCTGTGTGAGAGGTCGTAGCTGCGACCTTGATTTTTCAGTGCGGTGCTTTCATTTGATGCTCTCATGCGCTCATGCTTGCTGCTCGCTCGTGGCAGCATCAGCTGTTGCTGCGCGTGCAAAACAGCTGGCCGCTGCTGGACCTGCGGACCTGAACCTGGACCTGGACCTGACATGACGAGCTCTCAATTGCCATGGGACCTGTCTCCTCCTCGGCCCCTCAGGCAGTTCATTGTCGTGCGCACTCGCGTCCTGGGGCGTGCGACGTGCAGATCTCCGCCTCGAGCGCAACGTGCATCTCCCGCATCTCCAAGCAGCAAGGCAAGGCCTCATGGGCAGGCAGTCATTCGCTTATGCAAGTCGTGGGCTTTCGTTATGGACAGGGTGTGCGGAAATGCAGGGACCACCTATGCATCGTGGCGTCACTCCAACCATGCTAGGTCGTCCTCGTCGTCGTCTTTACGAGTCTGCTCACGAGCCAGATGTCGCGCACATCCAGTCCACTCTCGCGATCTTTAAAAACAAGCATTGCCTTGCTTTATTTCCTGTAACGCTGTCTCCAGGCGATGTATCGTGCAAACCACGACCGATCCACCTCTCATAATACCAACTCTATGCCACTCACCCAGTCCTCCACTAAGGGCCGTAGTCGTCGTGACTACGGCTCAGCAGGGTTGGCCAACTTTTGATGCACGACTGCGTGCCGAATATCTTCTACACCATTGTCGTTTGTACGCGTGCTCCCCACTGCCACTGGCTATTGGGTGATTACCCGCCCGACGCAAGTATCCCTCCGAGGAGGACGAGTCCAACTGCAGCCTCTGGCCTGAAACGTCGCTAATGGGTCCCAAGACCCGGGAAATCGTGGTCGAGGCACGAGCAAGCAATCCAACTCAGTTACCTCCTCCATGCCGCCGAGGACGGCCCCCCTCAAGTGGCGTGGTGCTCGCGCTCGCGACGTTGCCAGCTGCGCTCATGCGACCACCCCGACTCTAGGCAATTAGGTAAGGTGGAGATCTGTTGCAGGCCAACACACATCTCGATCGCTGCTGTCAAGTGGCCGCAAAGTTAGTTCGGATCACCGTCGGTGTCGGGATAGATGATCATGCGACACTCAGGAAGCAACCGTGTTGCAACATGGCAACTTTTTTCTCACGAGCGTGGCGGCAGCTCTAAATACAAACCACCAAAACACGTACATACATGCAGTCACAGCCGCCGGATGCATCCTGTTCCCAAAAATGATGCAAACCTCCTCTGTGACCTACGTTGTTCTCATGTCGGCTGCTTCCTCTTCGGGCCACATTTCATTATAAATTGATTGAAATTGGACGCTGCGGACGTTTTCAGACGGATCGGGGTCGGGGATTCACACTCACCCAGGATGCTGGGCACAGCGGTCCAGTCCTCGGCCATTGCGGAACCCTGACTCCCAGGTTGAGCAGTCGGCGAGGGGAGGGGAGGGGAGGGCACATGACGCCAGCTTCACGTAACTTGTTGCAGACGACAAGGTGCCACCGCGTTGCAGATACGTCCGACAGGGCCAATTGGTGATAGACAAAGGCTCAACCAACCGCCGGCGAGTGGTAACTGTTCGGGCAAGCCTTTGACGGAAACCGAGCACGGAGACGGAATAGTAGTAGTGTATTGTTCCCACACCTCTCCTACTACGGAATCGCTCCCAGCTGGCGGTTAGACGAGGATACATCAACATGTGCAGCGACAAGTCATAACCCATTGAGCGGCAGAACCCTGGAGGCGATCGCAAACAGTACCTGCTTGGCCGGGAGTGTTGATTCCGGACGGCACCAAGCAGCTCGTAAGGGTCTCGACAGTGTTAACCGCCACATTTTGGGAGATTAGCACGAATCCCCTCGGTCACCACGGCATCGGACAACGCATGTAACCTTCCTTTGTTTCCTTTCTTCTCCCCGCCCCCCGGGTTTCCGTACTGATGACGGACAGCTTGCAAGGAGAATGAAAGAGCTAGCAGCTAGAGAGTAGAGAGCTCAAGACGCCCCTGATGCATATACCCGACTTCCCTTCCGCTGCGCAGTCCGAAACTAGGCGAGAAGAACAGTTACAACCACAATCAATGCCAGTGAGGGTGGGCTGTCATTTGATTGCCATGACGGCAGCCATTGGATCAGAGTGGAGCTTCATCAAGCAACAAGGTCGCGGCTGACAAGGAGACTTCACTCTGTGCCGTCCTTTCTCACAGCATCAAAGCTATGTGCACCCCATATGTGCACCCCATCCATCCCCCCACCGACATCGCCGCCCGTCGTTGTTTTGATGGACGTCTATCCCCGTTTCAGCTCTGTTCGTCACCGTTTCGTCGGTTGCCCGGGGTTTGAGCTCCCGATCTCGATCATCGGGGAAACCGATTCAACGAGCCATACTGCATGAACGAGGCCGACCGTACTGTGACSSCCGCCGCCCCCACCCTCATCACCGTCCCCAGCACGACAAAGGTCACCGAGCTCCAGCAGTTTGTCCGCCGCATCTCCAACAACGTGCCACTCGGTGCGCCCATCCGTCTTTGGGCCGTCGACAGCCAGGACTCCCTCACCGGTCTCCAGGTCGCCGCAAAGGACCTTCCCAACATGAGCGCAAAGCTCCTCAAGGGCGAGCAGACAATGGCTGACCTCGGCTTCTCCAACGGCGACCCCATCCTTGTCGAGATCTCCAAGGGCAGCGCTAACGCGTACCTTGTGAACATTGACAGCGAGGGCAAGGCGGTGGAGAAGGCGCCGCTGTTCTCCAAGCCCGCCTTTTACTCTGGTGACTCGTCGGCCGCAAACAGTGCGCTCGCTCTCGGACGCCAGACACGCTCCCAGTCGCGTGGACGCGGCAAGGGTCTTGTTGGCCTGAACAACCTCGGCAACACATGCTTCCTCGCCTCGGCCACCCAGTGTCTCAGCAACACCCATGTCCTTGCCGAGTACTTCCTCTCTGGTGTCTACCGCGAGGAGCTCAACCCTGACAACCCTCTGGGAATGCACGGCCAAGTCGCCGAGTCGTTTGGAGAGGTTGTGGAAAACCTCTGGACCTCGACCTCGCACTCGTCGTTCTCCCCCCGCCGCCTCAAGGCAACATGCTCGCGTTTTGCACCTCAGTTTGCTGGCTACGGTCAGCACGACACGCAGGAGTTCCTCGCCTTCCTACTCGACGGCCTGCATGAGGACCTGAACCGCATCAAGAAGAAGCCCTACATTGAAAAGCCCGACTGGAAGCCCGGAGGAGGCGACCGCGAGATGGCCGAGCTCGGCAAGGAGTGCTGGGAGGGTTACAAGAAGCGCAACGACTCTGTGATTGTTGACCTCTTCCAGGGCCAGCTCCAGAGCACTCTCGTCTGCCCCGAGTGCAGGAAGGAGTCGATCACCATGGACCCGTTCATGTACCTCACCGTTCCGCTCCCGATCACCCAGACCCGCATCTTCAAGTGCGTCTACTTCCCGGCCGACACCGACAAGATGCCGGTCAACGTCCAGCTCCTCGTCCCCGCGAATGCCTCGTTCTCCGTTGTCAAGGACAAGCTCGGCGCGCTCACCAAGGCGCCCGGCTCGAACATTGTCGGCTTTGACTACTGGAAGGGCGGTGTCTACTCGTGGTGGATGGACTCGGACCCCAACTCGGAGGCCAAGGACCACGATGTGTGCATGTTCTACGAGCTTGCGGCCCCTGTACAGGCGACGCATCGCGGTGTTGGCGTCGTCCCCACCGACGGCTCCGTCACCGTGCCTGTGTACACCTACTCGCCGTACGACCAGCCTCGCAGCTCGTACCAGCGCGACTCTGTCCCTAGCGAGGGCTGCCTCGAGCCATTCTTCATCACTCTCTCGCGTGCCCAGGCCGCTGACCCCGCTGCGGTCCGCATGGCGATTGTCAACGGCTACTCGCGTCTGGTCCGGCCTGAGAAGAAGCTCGAGCTCTTCGTTCCTGCCAACACTCCTCAGGCGATGGAGGTCGATGACGAGCCCGAGGTCGCTGAGATCCACATCGAGGACGTCGCCAACGCCCCGGCCGATGACGATGACGAGCCGCAGACCAAGTCGCTCGCCCCGCCGACCGTGCCCCGCGTGCCCTCATCTGCCTCGATCTCGTCACAGAATGCCCATCTGGTTGCCCGCGCCGGTCTCTTCAAGGTGCACGTTGCCGACGCCTCGAGTGCCGAGACTGGCAACTCGATGTTCAGCTTCAAGGGCAAGGACCCGAACCTCCAGGCGCTGTACCGCGGATCGCCCTCGCACGCCGCGGGCTCGTGGTCGTCACTCGACAAGCGCGCGCGCGCCAAGCGCCCGATGATGCAGCGCATCAGCTCGTCCATCTCCAGCCTTGTTGCCGCTGGCAGCTCCGACGAGGACGAGGCTGCCGAGGCCGCCCCCGTCATCCGCCCCGGCGAGGGCATCTTTGTCGAGTGGGCCCAGGACGTGTTTGACGAGTTCTTTGAGGGCCAGCGCGACCGCCTGCTGCACAACCTTGAAATGGTCATTGACCCTGCGATTGCCAAGGACCAGGAGAAGAAGCGTGCTGGCCGCTCCATTTCGCTCGACGACTGTCTCGACGAGTTCTCCAAGGAGGAGACGCTCGGCCAGGACGACCTTTGGTACTGCCCGCAGTGCAAGAAGCACCAGGCTGCGACCAAGAAGCTGGACATTTACAAGGCGCCTGATATTCTTGTCATCTGCTTGAAGCGGTTCGGCTCGAGCCGCACGATGCGCGACAAGCTCGACCACATGGTCAACTTCCCGATTGACGGATTGGACCTCGACGAGCGCATCGGCGAGCGTCGCATCTCTAAGACGCTCAACCTCACGGACGAGCAGGCCAAGCACTACGGCATCGAGCACTCTACCGAGCCGTTCATCTACGACCTCTACGCTGTCGACAACCACTTTGGCGGCCTTGGCGGCGGCCACTACACGGCCTTCTGCCGCAACTATGTCGATGACCAGTGGTACAACTATGACGACTCGCGCGTGTCCAAGGCGAGCGTCGAGAGCGTGCAGTCGCGCGCCGCGTACCTGCTCTTCTACAAGCGCCGCACGGAACGCGCGATTGGCGGTATCTCGCGCATCAAGGCTGAGGAGGCATCGCGTGCGGCCACTCCGATGCCGTCCATGCCCTCGTCCCCGATGATTGCGCCCAGTGTGCCTGCGTCCGCCATGGCGTCCTCTATGCCGTCGGCGCCCGGAACGCCCCTCCAGCCCTCGCCGGTCCTATCGAGCACGTCCCTCGACTCGTCCGCCGACGAGCACGACCCTAGTGCGTACAACGACGGCGATGAGCTCCCGTCGTACGCCGATCTCGGCACCGCGGGCGCGTCCGTTGGCTTTGGCAACACGGCCTGGGGCTCGGCTAGCGCTCCGACGACTGTCCACCACGCGTTTGCGACAAGCGGCCAGATGCCGACGCCGGACCCGAGCGACGACGGCGACGACGAGGCCGAGGACGAGTTTGTGCCTGTTAGCACCAGCGCGGGCACGACGAGCGCGGAGACCACGACTGCGTCGGCATCACTCGCGCCGTCCGAGCAGTCGCAGTCGGCGCAGCGCGAGAGCGGGCTCGGCGAGGACTACAGCGTCGTCTCGGCGCGCTCGACTGATACGAGCGACGCGGAGATGGTCTCGGTGCCCCGCAGCCCGCGGAGCGAGGAGGGCAAGTGAGAACTGGGCGCGGGTGGGAACAGAGCGGGTGAGGGGTGCGGAGGAAGGGGGTGAATGTGAAGGGGGAGGAGGAAGGGGGAGGCGGTGTAGACATACAGGAGAGGACGGAGAGAGCATGGGAGACGACGGAGCGCATTGCATACCAAACCAAGTACAGATCCAAACCTCAATAGTAGCATGTGAAGTGACGTGGCCTGCTGAGTGTTGAGCATGTGCAGCGCATGGGCGTGAGCAGAGTCAAACAGTGAGAGGGGACGAGTGTCATGAGTGCGTCTCTGGGGATTCTCCAATCAAGAACTGTGGTATCCGTGGCGGACGAGCGACGTGCTAGTGCCGCCACTGCGGGGCCAGCGAGGTACTTGGCAGCTCAGCTTTAGTGCACAAGGCGCGAGAGTCTTCTCGTTTGATTGTGAGAACCCCGCAAGCACGATGCCACAATTGGGTTGGGACGAGAAGGGGGCAGAGCATCATTTGGAAAGCAACGTGACTGGACCTCAGACCACCTGCAAGAAGCATTGGTACGGTGCAAGACAAGAAATCGCATGCGCGGCGCGCGCGCGACAACGACCGTGGGGTCGCTACGGAAGTACATTCAACATTCTATGAAGGGAAGGCTCAGCCTGGAGGGTGGGGATAGAGATGAGGCAAGGCTGGTGCTCTCCATCGGAAGCGGGGGACCATCGGAAGCGGGGGACCACCGGAGGCGGTGCGCTTCGCCGCGTCTACTTAGTCGCGCTCAGTTATGCCAAGCTGTTGTCAGTTGTGGCACGCAAACATACGCCTATCCGCAGATGAACTCACGAAACGGACAAGATTGACAACTGGTTGGGGAGTGGGATTGGGCAACTGCGGGCTTGACCCGCTTAGTCGCGGTCCGATGAGGCGAGCTACTGTCAGCTGCGTCGCGCAGAATTGGGTTAGGTAAACTCACGATGCGGAGAATGTAGATGAAGAGGTTGAGCACATCGAGGTAGAGAGAGAGGGCTCCCAAACTATTGCGTCAGCGGCGAGTTCACCGGAAAAACACAAGGTAGACTCACATTGCCTCGTCGATGGAGAGACGCTTCATGATCTGCTGCGTGTCGTAGAGAATGTAGCCGGAGAAGATGAGGACGCCAATGCAGGCAATGGCAAGATCCAACCCACGGGAGAAGGGGATGAAAATGTGGACGAAGCCGGCGGTCACGAGGCCGATGAGACCGGCGAAGAGGAAGGGGCCGATGCCGGAGAAGTCGAGCTTGGTCTGGAAGGTGAAGAGGGTGAGGCCGAGGAAAACGCCGGCAGTGATGACAAGAGCCTGGAGGACAATTGTGGCATCGTAGAAAGTGGTCGCGGTACCGACCATCATGCTCTCGAAGAAGGTGAAGGCGGCGAGGACGATCATGTTGGTGGGGTACGAGTGGCGCTTAAAGTAGACACCGGCAAGAGTCGCGAACGATCCAATCATGGAGGTAATCATGAGCCACGAGTTGTTCTGGACATAGTCCTTGGCGGAGGCGTTCATGTTGAGCACGGCGCCGACAACGGCGGTGAGGCCTAGCTGGACGAGCAGGATCGCGTACACCTTGCGGATGAATGCGCGGCGGATGACCTCGTCACAGTCGATGACATTAACACCGATCTTAAAGTCGTCGGGAATGTCGTCGTCGGCATGGTCTGTCCAAGCGTTGCGCGAGCCCGAGGCCATGGCGCTGTTGGCAATAAGGGCGGCGTCGGCAACGTCAAACGAGCGGCGGTCCTTGCCCTTTGCGGCGGCGCCGAGAAGGGGAGCGGACGCCGACGCGTGTCCGTCATCGTCGATATCGCCGGTCGAGCCGTATTGCGCTGCGACGTCCGAGTACTTGGGGGGCGGTGCTGCCATTGTGGTGGTGTAAGGCCAGTGAAGGTGAGGAAGTGAGTAAAAGTGACAAGTGAAGATGAAGAGCAAGCTCGACTGGTTTCATCGCTTTGAGTGGCGAATTCTGGCGCAGCAACCAGGTGGGCCAGGTGGCGCTGGACGGGTGGCCGTGCGGGGGGCGGGGGGGGCGCCCGACGTCATTCGGCCGGCAGGCAGCCAGGGTGGGTAGGCTGGGAACGGACGACGCGTAATCTCCGTTTGCCACATTTGACAATGCCGAAAACTCCAGGCTGGAGGGCCTTGTAGCGTGATCGGCGGCGGCCTTGGCAACGGCGGCCGAGCTGATTACCTAGGCACCTGCCTGCCTGGGCTGGACTGGCTCGGGCGGACGGATCCACAAGGGCCGAACCAGCGGCGACGCCGAGGGCCACCAATCCACCCTTGTCCACGACCACCGGTCTTTTCTTCACGACTCTACTCACACACACCCCACTACTACACACTGCCTGGCCGCACGAACACCCCTCCGCACGCGGGAAGCCATCATGAGCATCAACACCCCGCACAATAGCAATACCGAACTCCCGTGGCTCTTCTCCGCCACCGCCGCCCAGACTCCCAACACTCTCGCCCTCGCTCGCGCCGGCGGAGCCCGCGGCACCACATACAGCTATGTCGACGACTCGATCTACGCCGCCCTGGGTACTCCCCAGGGCTACTGCTCTATGTTGGCTACTGGGGCGAGGCGGTGGGTTTGAGGCCGGCGGGGGGAGCCCGCCTGATCCCGGCGCCGGCAAAGAGTACCACCAGTACTCGACCGCCACCAACAACAACAACAACAACAACACCACAAGCACCCCCTACTTCCCTCCCTCCCCGCCCCACTCTGTCTCCCCTCCGACGAGCGCAGTGCACATCCCCCACCGCCCGTTTTCCGTCCCCGCCCATGTCCTTCCTCCCTCCCCGACCGCCAGCTTTGGCTCGAGCGTCCCCGCCGCCGCAGGCTGGTCAGCCCCCACACCTGCCGCTCCACCTCTCTCGCAACAAGCACTTGCTGCGCGCTGCGGCCCGGTTCTCCCGCTCATCGCCTCCGTGTTCCCGTACGCGTCCACGAATGTGGCGTCCGTGTCGCACATGCTCGAGATTGTGACGCCGCCTGACAATGTCCTCCGCGGCTTCATCACCGACGAGCCGTCGCTCGGCCGCTGCGTCTTTGTCCATCTGCCACCTACGCTGTCGGCCCCGGCCCCCGAACCTCTGGCGCCCCACTTCTCGGACGTCCTCCGCCCTCACGACCCCCGCCGCGACCACCCCGTGCCTCCGTCTCGCCCCCGCACCGCCGCCGCACTCGACATCCGCGAGTCGCTCACCGCCCTCCTGGATCTTGCCGACACGCTCGAGGCGACCCAGCTCCTGCTTGTCCTCGACAAGGATGAGCGCGAAAAGGCACTCCTCGCGGAACTTATGCACGCGCTCATGTTCGTCGGCGGCGTCCCCTTGCGCCCCGGCGTACCCGTCGGCGAGTGGGACTGGGACTCGACCCGCTGGGCTCTTGTCAACATTGAGCTCTAACGCACAATATGTGTTTGCGCGCAATGTGTTCGGGTGAGCACTGGTCCGGCCGGGCGTGACTTGCAGCCGCCAGAGCGAGGACCGAAGAACCGAACCACCCGGAAACGTCGAGTGGGGCCGGCGTGACTACTAGAGCTGGGGCCTGCACTGCCAGCGACGTGCAGTTCCCCCGACCCCACGTATCGCACCGCCGGCAACACTACCCGGGGCTCCTACCTCCATGCGCGTCCCTCTCCTTTCCCTCTCCTCTCCTCGCTGCAGTCCTTCGAGAGTCCAACCTGGCGACGAACTGCTACGAGCTCCGGTACAGGGAGGTGCGTGGGACTGAGGGTACTGTCACTGGTCACCTCTGCGGTGCCTTTGCAGTTACCGTCACCAGCCCAGTAACTCTTTACCCTCCCTTTTCTCCATCTTCCAAGTTTCTTTGACTCGGTCGTCGCTCGCGTATCCGAGCGCCGAACCTTCTCGCGACCTTTGCGCATCCCACCTCACAGTCTTTTCCCACCCTTCTCCACCCACTGTACGCTGTTCATCCAGCGCGGGTCGTAATCCTAATATGTGCCGCGCCGTCTCGCGCCGTTCGTCTGTTGTCATAGTAGATCCCCACCACATCGACACACTTACCTCTCCCTCCTTTGAGAGCCCTAGCCCGAACAAGAATCACAATCACGTCGTAAACGAAACCCCAACCACTACCACCAGTATAGCCCCAGAATTGCAACCTGAACCAGAACCAGGGCCAGACCCCGAACCAGAAGCCAGATCGTATTGTGATCATTGGTTGCCTGTATATCATGCACATGCACACAGTACCCGTGTACCGAACATGTCGGAGGTCGGAAGTGGCAGTTGCAGAGTGATTCCGGAGATAGTCCGGATACCCAGCGCCAGGGCCGCTCGCGCGGGGATTGATGAGCGCTGGGCATAGAATAGGATGATGGAGTGGTGGACGAGGCCCACGGCGTAGAGGACATGGAAGTGTGAACATTCGAGGGTCCAAGTCCAGACGAGATCGGGCGATCTACGACGGCCGGCGAGCTGTACGGATCACGCCGGCAGCGGGGCTGCTCCGGTACAGCAAATATACTCGTTCTAGCTATCTACATTGTCTATTGTTGCAGCACCCGCGCGCGTCCATGCGTCCGCAGTGTCTATTGAAGTACTAACCCGGGCCGGCGTGCTCGAGCGCTCTGGCTGATGGCTGGTGGACGCACAATAGCGAATCCTGCGGGGCACAAGCCTCGAAACCAAACCAAACCAAACCAAAAACAAAACAAACATGTGCCATTGTTGACATTGCCCGGGCTGCGTTCGGGGCTCTCTGCTTCTGGGTTCGGGGCCTGCGCTCTCGGGCGTTGGGTCTGGCTTGGCTTGGGCTCCAACTCTGGCTCGGGCTCCGCGCCGCACATCGCGGGGCGTGCGGGATTCGCACAAAAGACGATGCGCGCCGCGGCTGAGTTTTCACCGGCGACTCACCGGCGCGCAATGTTTATTGTCAGAGAGGTGATCAGAGACATTGGCGCCGTCGCTCCTCCGGTCCTTGATTTTCCGTCGTACGAAGTTTTCATCGAGGCACGGTACAGGGGTACGGAGGGCATGGGCAGAGGTGCACGGAGGAGGTACCGGAGAGCACAGGCGAGTACGGGAGGCACGCAGCGGCCGGGGAGACGGGGGTGCAAGGTGAGGCACAGCACGGACCGTGGACAAGGGTGCGTGCGGGGGAGATTAAGGACCAGCCGCTGGAACCAGACAGATGTGCAGGGACGTGCCGGGGTCGCGCTTGTGTTGGGCTGGCGTTGTGGTGGTATTCGTGCTGGGTAGTTGTGGCTTGCGTAAGGTGAGATGCTGCTGCCACAGACCGGCGCGAAAGGTGAATGGTGGACGGACAGTGTGGATGCCCCTTGGCGGGGATTGTTCAGCCGTCAGCTGAGCTGGGGCACCTCCGCTTGATCAGGGCGCATCTTCATATCACAGACGCCCTCGGACTGGCAACAGCATCGTGAGGTTGCAGACGGTTGGGCAGCTTTGTTCACGAAGCGGTCGCGTGTCGCTGGCTGAACCAGAACCGGTACATGAGAAAGTGCCACACTCGCGGGGGGGAAACGACGACCAGGGCCGGCATCCGAATAGCTTGGTCTGCCACCACGTCTACTGTTCTTGATCTCTTCCTCCGATAGCTGGGGCCGCCGGGCTCGGCTGTCTCGGGGCAAGGTTGAGCGTGAAGGACAAGTTGACTGCAGAGGACCCACTCTCTCCCCCCACCCCAACTCGCGACGCGGAGGCCGGAGCGACGCTGAGCAGCTCACTCTATCCGTCCATCGGACACCATCATGCCAGTCGGTGAGACCTCGGCCGCCCGTCGTTCCTGGCACGCCGAGGAGGGTGTTGTCCGTGTTGCTTACCGTTGACGAGTCGGAGCCGAGTTGCACCGCCGCCGCACCACCGGCGCGTGCTGGGCTTGCGCCTGGACATTCCGTTCCGCTCACGGCGACCAGTGCGCCACATGGCGTGCCGGATCTGGAGGATTTGGTGTCGGCCCGTCGGGTCTCGCCGCAGACTAGGCGGCTCTGTCTTTCAGCCCGCAACACTCGCCGTCATGAGTGAGAGATCGTCCGGATATCAATAGGGAAGCGCCCCGTCTGCTCGGCCCTGTGCGCTGTCTCAGCCGGGTGGGTGGGCAGGGCGGCGGAATGTGAGGCAGGGAATGTCGGCGGCGATGGCATGTGTGTCGTCTGTCGACGGACACGAGCGGATGGATGGACGAGCGGCCAACGAACAACAGTGTTTGGATGTGTGATCATATTTTTGTTATTTCTCTCCGCCGGCTCATGCTCGCGGGTGTGGGCCACTCGCCAGGACCACCCGCCGCCTTGAACGTTTTGCGCGCTCTGACGTTTCTTGGGCCGGCCAGCTCTCGGGGCGTCAGCCGCCGAGGCCTCCGTCTACCCCGCCATCACATCAGCTCTATTCAGCCCGACACAGCTCTATTCAGCCCGACATGACGTGATGAAATGTGCAGCACCCCTAAAAAACATTGTGCAAAGAACCACACAGAGCCAAAAGGCAACAAGCGCGGCCCAGCCGCGCCGGCGCCACTGTTCCGTGTTCCGGACGAGGAAGCACAGTGCCATGGCGGTGGCGGACCATGTGCCGTGCCACATTGACCGTCCGTCCGACGTGCCAACATTCTACCGCACGGCACTGCAGCCACCCCGCATCCCACATGCTGCACTGTCTCGCCGCTCTGGCGTCCGACATCTGATATCTGGCATCACATATCGCGCGGCGCGTTGCTTCCGCTTCACACAATGTGGACGCCCCCACCCAGCCCCAGCCCCAGCCCCAGCCCTCGTTGGACCAATTGACCCGAAAAACTGAGAGATGAAAGGGGATGAAAGGGGATGAAAGGATAAAGGATTGAATATAGAACATTTGACATGAACAAAATGCCTGGCGCATTCAGCGTGTCCTATTCAGCCTGCCTCGCTGCAGTCTGCCTGCCTCGCTGCCACTCGGCCCGCCATTGTTCTGCCGCCAGCATTTGTGCTGAATTGCGCACCAGACGCGTGGGGTCAGATTAGATCCGACGAGGCGGAGTCTGAGGTTGGGGCTATGGCAGCGTTCGGGGGGCGGCGGAGCATCAGCTGCACGCACTGAGATGCTCATCTGCATGCAACGCATGAATGCGGTTCCCACCATGTTGTGTCAGGCCAGCCCCGTCGTGCTGTGTGACCGTCCGGCCTGAATCGTAGAATAACTGCCAGAAGCGGCGCGTCGTGCGTTGTCCGGCTCGCGGGCAGCAGATGGCGCAGAGAAGCAGTCAAGGTGTGGTGTCGCTGTCCGCTCTCGCTGCCGTCACAGAGCAGAAAACTCGGCGCCGCGACTGCGCCTTTGGAGGTAGAAAGGGGCCGACTGCAGCTCAATTGCAGGCCGGAATTCCCACATTCTGGTCCTTGGTACACGCTCGTGCCGGGCAGGCAGTTACGCCCTCCCCGTCCACTTCCTGGTATGGACGCGCAGGTGTTATCGCCAGCTACGGCTCGGCGGTCGAGGTGGGGCGTGGCACAAGAGCCGGTAGGGCCTGGGGGCGGGCTGCCTGAGCTCGGAACCTGAGGCTGGTGCCGGTATGAGTAGGCCCCACGGCGAGCAAGTGGCAGAACCGCTCGAAACGAAACCCGTACAGAACTAGGAGAAGGGATGACGAAGGGCCCGATGGGAACTGGGAGCGCCGGACAGAGCGGTGAGGACGTGACCGTGACGGCGAACGTGACGGCGACAGTGACAGTGACAGCGACAGTGGCCCCGGCCCCGGCCCCGGCAGGGACAGTGTTCCGTCTTCCGCCGATCGGCTCTCCACTGGGCCTGTCCGTCGGACACCGAGCCGAGCCGCGGGGGCGGCCGGGCATACAGCAACCTCCGAGCCGCGGCAGCAGCAGCGCACCTGTAACAGTCCGGGACCTACTGGCGGTCCGGTCCCGGCGAAACGGGTATCGCTAGGTGCAGTCTCTGTAATGTCAAGTGCGGAAGTGCGGCAATGGCGCGAGTGACTCGTTACTAGCAATCGCATGTCACTGTCACTGTCACTGTCACTGTCACTGTCACTTTCCCGGAATGTCCGTCTTTCGGCGTTGGCCACTCCGCCGTGCGTCCGAGGGCCGTGCTGGTTAGCCACTGCCGGTACAGTAGTCACCTGCGCCCGACACCGCCAGTCTTTACACAGCGGCAAAGCGGTCTCCGATCTCTGGTAGGTTGTCATGACGCTGCCTGCCACAAGGGTGCTACAGTGCAAAGGGATGGAGTATTGGACGTTCTCCGTTCGACGAGGCTCCACGCACCGAACGGAGCCTTCCACCCTCCACCCTCCGCCCGACCCTCCACTAATCGCTCTCCACGCTCCTCTCCACCCTCTCTCTCAGATCTGGCTCTGGTCTGGGTTAGCCTTTGCGCCTGGCCGTCACTGGGCCTCGCTCGTCGCCCCGGTTCTGTGCTTCTGGGCGGCATGAGTCATACTCAGTTTAGGCCTTGCCTGCCACATGCCGGCGGCTCTCATGTGCCGCGTCATCCCTTACCTCAGCAGCTCGCGGAATGCTGAGCGCAGCGAGCGAGCGAGCGAGATCCGCGCGCGGCCGGGGCTGCGTTCTGTAATTAACTGTGAAGGTAACATTTACAGGTACCTGGGGCTGGCAGTGCAGATAAGCGTGGTGCCGCTGGGAGTGGGAACTGCAGAGACAGAACGAGACGGGCACGATGCGCCCGTCGGACATGGCGCTCGACATGGGCGGGCATCCTGGGAAATGGGAAAGCAAGGGCGACGGAGGTGCTGTTCCTCGTTGCCCATGCCGGCCGGCCCTGCCCCACCGGCCGCGCTAGACATGGCGGGATGCGCAGGCTCGCACAACGCCATGTATGGAGGCTGGCGGCGGGGGGACGGGCGCAACGGGCATTCCTCCCTCCATGCGGCGGGCTCGGTGCCCGTGATCGATGGCCGGGAAGAAGGCAAGGGAATAAAAACAAGCATAGCCACGCGCGCGTACGTACGTACGTACGCGCACCAGAGTTCCTGGTAACCTCGCGACCGACGACAGCAAACAACACAACAAACCGACCCAGAACCAGAAACGAGCAGAAATGGCCGCTTTCGGCAACTCGCGCTCGCCCGTCGCCAGATCCCAACTCCAAACACGCGCGCAGATGCCGGGGACGGACGACGTGTGCTTTCTTTCGCTTCTCTCGCTCTCATTCACCATAGTCACATGCGCGCTGTCTGTCGCGTCGTTGGATTTCACAGCGCGCCAGCCAGTCGCTAGTCATGTGGAAGCATGTACGAGAAGGATGGATATGCGATTGTTCGAGATGGCAGAACCTCGATCTGGGCAAGAGCATCACGACCACTACCGGGATGCAACGGTGCAACGGTGCAACGATGCGACGAGCATGGCGAGCGGAGGGAGCAAACGTGCAAACCGCCAAACGTGCAAACGTGCAAACGTGCAAACGTGCAAACGTGCAAGCGTCAGCAAACGTCAGCAAACATTGCCAAACGCAAGTAGACRMACGGAAACGTCTGCAAACACGAGCAGACACGAGCAGACACGAGCACCAGCGGCAGCGCCGCGGAGCAGGCCCCGGCACGAGGGGCAGTCTTGATCGACAGCTGGCCTCCTGTTCCGAGCCACGCATCCCGGGACCTAAACCGTCGCGTCTCGTTTAGTAGTGTGCTCTGGACGCGACGGCCGACGCACGACGCAGCCAGTGCGCGCTAGCGGCGCGAGCGTGCGCGCCTGATTCCCTCGCGCCCTAGCGGGACATACGTGCCCGCTGCCGCGTGATCGCGCGCGCGAGTGATTTCTTCTTCCGTGGGCCGTGTGCATGTCTTTGACCTTTGGCTTTCGTCGGGAGCTGGAGCTTGTACTGCACGCCTCGGCGCGCGCGGCAATCTGCGACACGCTGCGACACGCGGGCCGGCGGGGGAGCGTCACGCGCTCTCTCTGCCTTGTACAGTTCAATTTGCCCCCATTTGTCTTGCCTTTTCTGTGCACGTGACGTGTGCGCTGCAGAGCATGCAGAGCAGGCAGAGCAGGCAGAGCGCACAGCTGCGCGCTGCAATGTGCGCTGTGCGCTTGGGCTTGCGGCATGGCCTGCCCGGTCCACTGGCGGGCATGGGGCGGCAGGCAGGCAGTGTACGCGACGTGCATCAGCCCGCTGCCAGCTGCCGTGTGCCAGTCAGTCCCCTGTGCGGCGACACGCCCGAGGCAGGCGCGAGATCTGTCGCTCGGCCCCGCGCGTCGGCTCCGGCAGTGGGGGACTGGGGACCTCACAGCTCACAGCTGGCAGATCGTCGCCGGCAGGCCATGTCCGTCGTCTTCGTCGTCGTCGTCTGGCGCGCGCGCTCCCCGCGCGAGGTGGCCCGCAGGGCGTTCGCAGCGGCCTGCGCTCGTCCCGTGCGTCGGTGCGGCGCGCGCCAGTGCAGTCGCAGCGCAGGATCCAGCGAGACCTGCTGCTGCTGCTGCTGCTGCCCTGGCGCTGCATCGTTGGTGGGAATCTGGGAATCGGAATCTCTCGGCGGCTGGGAATCGGGCTGCCCCGGGGGGAGGGGTGGCCTGGGTGGACTGCTTGGTGGAGTGGAGGAGTGGTGGGGCGGCGGGCGTCGTGGATCGAGCGAGTGACAGGCCGTCACGCAGCGGCGCGCGGAATGAGAGACGAGACGCGAGAGACGAGATCTCCCTGGGGCAATGAACGGGCGTGACGGGGCGTGTCTCGCCGGGGATGCGGCGCGTGACGCTGACCGCCTGGCCGACCAGGACTCCTGCTCTGGTGCTGGTTCTGGTGTTTCCGGGGTTACTCATGCATGCTCATGTGGGGGGCATGTAGGGGTGTCTGTCGTTCGGGGGGCGGGAGGTGCAATGTCCGCAATGTTGTGCAATGTTGCGACGGCGATTGCTCGTGGGATCATGATCATGGGGGCAGCCGTGGTCATGCGACGGGAGTGGGAGGATGCGCGGCGGACCGATCTGCGTGACGACCGCAGCTAAGAGCCGTAGTAGTAGTAGTATCTACAGGGGGTGTGCTTGTGCTATTCTGCATGGAGCTGTGGTGCGCGATACCAGGCTGATGCAGGGTGTGCTGGGCCGTTGTCCCTAGCTCTTGCCTGCTCCTGCTCCACCTGCCATCATGCCATCCTGGAACAGGGTCCGGCGTGGTGGGTCATCCGGCCTGGATAGCGGGGCAGCGGAGTGGTGGCAGATGTCGGCGCAAAGGGGGCCGTGACGTCGGCGCGCGCACGGCGTTGCATCACTGTATGACGTCCGGGGCCGCAATCAACGACAAGACGGCATGGAACTGGCTGGCCGGGTCGGTCTGGGACGTTGGGATTGGGCATGGACAGCTGCCACGAATCATACGTCACGGAGCGGTCGGTCGGGGGGTCACGAGAACAGCCATGATGTTATCGTGGCATGTTCTGCGGGCTTCTCCCACAACCACAGTGACACGAAACGGACAGAACCAGCGCAGGAAAGCGGTAACCCAGATGCATGGGCACTAGTCACCTGCAGAGGGCGCCGTCACTGCCGCCACTTGCTCGGACGCCATCTCCAAGGCGCCGGGTGCTAGTGGTGATGGCTGTGGGGCGACGCATGCTGGTCATGTCTCTGCCCGGAATGTGCAGCCAAGGTTGGCCCCAGTTGTCGTCGGATCCTTTCGGGCTCATGTTATCGAGTGTGGGCCTCATGTATTCTGTCCCGTCCATCGGGCTGTCTCTGTGCGCGCGACTGGGGTTTGGTAATGGGGGACGGGAATAGCGAGGCAGCGCGGCGGCGCGGCGGCGCGGACAGCGGCCGCGTGTGCTATAGTGGTGGCTCTCGGAGACAATCTGTACATTGAGGATTGTGGGTGCTGGAAGACTAGATCCGAATGGGAGGTGACGAGGACGGTGGGGGGATAAGCGCAGAGGCCACGCATGCGGGCAATGTCGAGACGTGGAATCGGTGGAGTGCGTGCGTCTGGGAGTGCGTGCTCTGGCAGACCCGGGGGCGATCGCGGAGAGAGGACGGGAGGGAGGGGAGGGGAGGGGAGAAGGGTGCGAGAGAGTTGGAGCAGGACAAGAAAAAAATCAACGCCTGACGTGTGTGATTTTTTTCCTTTGGCGTTGATTTGTTGGACCAGGTCGTTGTATCTCTCTGCCGCCTCTGCCGCTGCCGGTGCATTCCTCCCCCCCTCCCTTTGGCTTACCTGTCCCTGCTCTGTGCTCCTCCTGTCCTCCAGTCAGTCTCCTGTCTGCTGCCCTTTCTCTCTCTCTCTCTCTCGCGCTCTCTGCGTGTCAGTCACTGCTGCTGCTGTTGATGCTGTTGATTTGCTGGTGGTTGCAAAAAGCGCCACAATTTTCGGGCAGGAGGAATGGAGGGCATGAGAGGAGAGTAGCAAGGGGGACCGTGCATGATTACAAGGTGAGGCACCAGAGCAGAGGAGTGGGGGTTTGTTTGCACACACAGTGACCCTGAGAGAGAGAGTCAATTTTTTCTTTTCCATTTTTTTCTTTTTTCTTTTTTTTATTTGCCTCTCGCCCTTTTAGTATTTTACGTAACATGTAGAGTGGCAAGGCATGAGAGGAGAGGAATGGGTGTTGCGGTGGGACGCGAGTGTCTTCTTTGAGAGGCAGCAGCGCCCATCCGTCCTTTTTCCCCTGCGCGTCCTTTCCCTCCCGCGCCCTGGCTGGCTGTGGGTGTTGGGCGCGTCGTCGTCGTCGCCGCCGTCGCCCGCGGGGGGGGGGGCTTTTGTAAACCACCCACTCACCCAGTTTGCTCTTTTCTTTTCTTTTCTTTTCTTTTCTTTTCATCGCATCTTCTATTAACCCCCCCTTCTCCTCCCACCTCCTCCTCTCCTCTCCTCTCCTCTCCTCATCGCCTCTATTCCCCCTCTGTCACTTGTGTCCATTCAAACAAGAAGAAGATACAGAGACATAATAAACATCCACCATCCATCCAGCCATCCCCCGCCCCCTCTCTTCATCGCTCACCCACCACCCACCCACCCACAACAAACACATCTCCCTCCCTCGTCTTCAACAACATCTCTCTTCATCTCTCCGTCTCTCTCGTCGACTACAAACCCCCAAACAACAACAACAACAACAACAACAACAACAACAACAACAACAACAACAACAACAACAACAACAACAAGACACTCACCCATCCCCTCTACGCCACACACACACACACACACACACAACACACACACCACCCCCTGCTTCACCCAACACGTTGCCCACTCACCCGCAACCGCATCCACCCCGCAGCAGCATCCTCCAATCCTCCAACTCACACCCACCCCACCACTCACACCGCAACATCCACCACCACCACCATCCTCACCACGCTCCAAACATCCRCCCACATYACCTCCGCACCACCACCACACCACCACACCACGCCCCAGCCCCAGCCCAGCCCCCGCGGCCGCCTCCACCATTCCCCGCGCAACTCTCTGCTCCATAGCTCACCCCACGAGCTCCGTAGCGCCGCGAAAAGCGCCCTCCTCCCCAGCGGCAGCGACACGCACCCTCACAATCGCACTCGCCCCCCTCCCCTACCCTCCCAACAAGCTCTCGTCAAACAGGCTCCCTCGGTGCTCCTGTTCTCGGCGTCGCTCTAACCGTCCGCGGGTGATGCCCTTGATCGCACAGGCCACGACCGCAGCCACTACCACTACCACACCATCAAAAACACCCTCTCTCCACTCTACTCCCCCCACCTCGGCCTCGTCGTCCACACATGCCTCTGGAGTGACACACGCCACAAACTCAACCACCCCTCCCAGCTCGTCGAGCACAAGTGTCGTCTCAAAGGACGACCCCTACTACCACCACTTGGGCGACCTGGTAATGCCCGCCACCCCCTGGCCAGCGACCACCTCCAGAACCAGCTTTTATCTCGGCGACCTCGACCCATCCTCCCCCTCCTTTTCCTCTGGCTACGCCCGCTTTTCTGTGAGCCCTTTGCCGTGTATATCGTCTAACCAAAAGTCCGAGCCGCCAGCCCCCGTCCCCGACATGACCGTCCACACAACCCGCTCCCGCAGCGTATCGCGCACACCGAGCCTCCCCGCATCCGACAACTCGCGCAGCGATTTCAAGTCGATGCCAGTTACAGTAAGTGTGCTCTTGACTACTTGGGACCATCTCTCCCGGCGGTCGGCCGAGAGAAGCGGGCGCCGCGAAATGAGCAAAAGCAGTGTCCCCACTCTGGGCGCCACTCGGCCTTTGCCGAGTCCTGGGCACATTCGACCCCGCCGGGTAACCTCTCATTGTTGCTTTGGCATTCAGGCGTCTCGTGCTCCACGCGCTCGTTGCGACTGATTTTTTCCGTCCTCGTCGTGGCCAATGCACTCACTAACACACCAGCCAAAAGCCGGCGGCCAGACAGACTTTCTCCCAGGCGAAATGCCGCTGCCACCGGGCTCGGCGCCGACGTCGCCCTTCCAGTCGACGCACACGCTTCCCACGCCGCAGACACCATCGGGCGTCCAGGCCTCGAGGATTCGCGGAGACAGCGCGCCCGTCACACCGAGCACCCACTCGTCCACACTCCCCCACTACACCAGCGGACACGCCCACAGCTTGAGCCACCCCGTTCCCGCCGGCCACCACCATGCACACGCTCACTATGCCCACCACCACAGTGGCTACCACCACTCGTACGCACAGCAGCAGGCAGCCCTCCGCTCGTCCCAGTACACGGATCTCTTTCTGCTAGAACCCCACGAGTACGACTCTATCACAGACGGCGAGCTCGTCCGCCTCTACGACCGCGGCGTCATTGACAGCCGCGTGCTGGACCAGATTGTCGACGCAAGCATCCGCATCCAGCGTGCATGCACCGACGCCGACCGCGCAGTGAGCATCAAGACCCGCCGCGCAATGATCCGCCAGGCGCTCGAGTCGTAGCAAGGCGGCAGCGGCGGCGACGACGGCAGGCCCGAGGGGGCTCGGACCTGCCTCTAGGAGAAAAGGTGTCATTCGCACCCAAACGTGGTTCCTAGACGGGCTGTGCGTATCAGTGACGACGCACAGCGCCGTCAATCGGCCTGGCCAGAGTCTGGCCCGCGTGCCTCGATCTGTGGCCACTCTGCGCACCATATGACTGCAGCCACGAGTACTGGTAATCCCATGGCCTGTTTCACGCAACACGACGATAAGCATCTCTATTGTGATCACCGCCACACTGGCGGTCAGCGTGCATCGCATCCAGCACTCTGGACTCTACAACCCCCGCAACCAGGAACCACAACCCGTATCCATGCACGCTGCCCCTGGCCCTCGGGGTCCTCGGACCTCGCTCGGCTCTCGGCACACTCTGCACCGCGACGTTTCATACCAGACGCACCCCCACAGGACAATGAGGCGCCCGCCAGCGCGCAGCCCGCCTCGACAGACTCAAGACAAACATGACGCTTGCAGCATCCGGTCCCACCATTCTCATTCTCAACCCATTCTCATTCTCATTCCATTCTCATTCTCATTCCATTCTCATTCTCATTCCCAACCCCGCCATCCAACAAGACAGTAGAAAGAAGAGACGACACCCCACCCATTCCTGTTACCTTTGCTCTCTGCCCCTAGTCTTTTTCCTCACGACCCTTGCATGACCCATCCAACCCCAACCACCCAGCACAATCCATTATCATTTTGTGAATCTACACACTGAATGCATGGACAATCAGGTCACGCCGCGGAGCCGTAGAGAGCCGCAGGGGGCGGTGGACGCGGTGGACGCGGTGGAGCGAGTGGGGCGGGCAGAGCAGAGTGACTGACTCTTGACGGTGGCGGCGGCAGCGGCAGTGCCAGCAAGTGGCGGCTCTGCCGGCCGGCACGCCCACCCTGGGCGGTAATGGCGGCGGTGGCGGAACACGAACGAGACAGCCGGCAATCGAGACATCGAGACACATCGCAGGAGCCTGTGCGACGCATGCTGCCGCGGCCGTGGCTATCGTGCTCGCTTCGTTCCCTCTGTCTGCTGTCCTGTCTGTGTCCTCTGTCCTGTCCTGTCCTGTCCTGTCCTGTCCTGTCCGCTGTCCTCTGTCCTTGCCCGCTTTCCTTGCTTCTGTCCTCTCCTTTGTTCCCGGTTCTCGGCTCTTGCACGCACAGTGGCACCTGCGCGTCCTCGTCCCTCGCGTTTCAGCTTCCCAGAGCAGAAGCAGAAGAACGCCGCCGCAGCGCGCCGCACCGGGGGCAGTGTGGCCCGCCCAGACCGAGACGGCAGGACAGCCGCCGGAGCAGCACCGCAATGGCGCTGACGGCACTCTGCGACGAGGGCAGGGCACGGCACCTGCACCGAGAACCGGAACAAGGGGACGAGCAACGGGCGGTGGTGCCGGTACTGCGCTGCGGTGTGGCTGCGTCCGTACCACGCTCCGGCCCTCCCCAGAACCGCCGCCATATCCAGAGCCCATGTCCGTATCCGTATCCGTGTCCGTATCCGCGTCCGGGTCCCCGGCCATGGCGTGTCGGTTCCCGACAGCAGGCCCCGATTCCCCTTCCCCGATTCCAGCGGACGCGCCGCCAGGGGGCGTGGCGGTGCGCTGCCAGTCCAGTCTCCAGCCTGGCGCGCGCCGTTCCGTGGTCCGTGTTCCAGGTCTCCCAGCTCTCGGTCGTCTCGTACTGCCAGTATCTCGAGGAGGACGGGGCGGTGCGCGGCGCAGGCCTGGGCACGCGGCACGGCACGCGGCACGGGCCACGGGGCGCGGGCGTATGCTCCCAGTCCCAGTCCCAGTCCCAGTCCCAGTCCCAGTCCCAGTCCAGTTCCAGTTCCCAGCTTCCCACGGAGCGCTGCATCCTGCGATCTCCGAGATTGCGCTTCCTCGCTTGCGCGCTTGCGCGCTTGGTCGGTTGCCCGCTTGCAGGAAACTCCCCTTGCCCGCTGGTCGCTTGCAGCGCACAGTATCGGCGGCAGGCGGCAGGCGGCAAGCGGCACGCTTTCGGCTGTCCCGTTGGAACGCTCCGCAGGGGTCCGCAGGAGCGGCAGGCGGCCGTGGCCGCATCGGCACCAGCAGCAGCGGCGGCCGGACCTGGCGCGGCGCCCTGCGCGACCCGG
>PQXP01000407.1:0-23110 GCA_002973495.1 Apiotrichum akiyoshidainum
CCCCCCCCCCCGCCACCACTCGCGGCACTCGGCGCTGCTGCTGCTGCGCACTGCGCACTGGACATTCACTTCACTCTGCGACGTTGCGTGCGGCGTACAGCCTGCAGCGCGCGGCTCTAGTGGCCAGTGTCCGTTACCCCCGACACGCACGTGCGTGCGTGCGTGTGTGTGTGTGTGTGTGTGTGTGGGTGGGTGGGTGTGGGTGGGTGTGTGTGTGTGTGCACGCTGCGCCGAGGGACGCTGCCGCGTCCCTCTGTTGCACGAAGCACACAAGGCAGTCCGAGAGGCACGTGATGAAGGAACGGCGCGCGCGATTGCACTGCGGTTCTGTGAAGCATGCGAGGCCCGAGCCCCAGAGGCCGAGGCGGAGGCAGAGGCCGGCGGCGTACTCCGACCCCGGTGGCCGTGGCCGTGGCCGCGGCGCTGGGCTGCGGAGCCGGAGGATGTGGGCTGCGAGTGGATGTGCGGGCCTGTCCGTTCCCTTCTGCCATCTCCCCCGGCTCCCTCTCCTCTCCCCCGTGCGTCCCCCTCCCTGTTCTTCCTGGTTGTGCCGGGCCTGCGCAGGCTCGTTCCGTGCGGTCCGTATCCGGTCCGTATCCCACGTTCCACCACGCCCCCAGCCAGGCAGAAGCACGAGGCTGCACTATCAAGCTCTGCCGCTGCGCCTCTGCCTGCTCAGGCAAAAGGGAAGGAATCGAATCCGGCACGCCAGCAGGCAAAGGAGGAAACCGGAATCCAATCTCAAGGGAATCCCGACGTCTCGGAATGCAAAAAGCAAAAATGAGCAAAAAACGACGCCGTTCTCGTACCGTGCTCCCCTCGTCCTTCCGCTCCGGCCTGCCGAGTGCTTGCCAGTGCCGTGCACGCCCAGAACCCACCCGGAATCCCGACATGCGATGTTTTAGTCGCATGGGCGCCGAAGACGCGCAGAAGAGCTGTCCGGGCCCGAGGGTCGAGCGTGCGGCTCAGGAGAGCGGGAGCCGGGGGCCGGGGGCCGGCGGCTGCGCGGTCAGAACGAGAACGAGAGCATACATACACCCAGCGCGCTCGAGGCGAGCGGGCTGCCTACATGCACTGGCAGAACAGAGCCCGCCGCAGCCCGCCGCAGCGACAAGGAGCGCACACTCGGACCAATGTCTGAATAGGCTGTCTCAACGTGGCGACCGTCGGTTGCGACGGGCAGCACTGTGGCTGGGGGCCGTATCCCTACGCAGCGCGCCATTGTTCTTGGCTCATGCCGCTCTGGGCTCTGGGGGCTGGGGCTCTCGAGATCTGGCAGCTGGGACATGTGGCGGCCGCTGGGTGTGGGTGCACGGGTGCACGGGTGTGTACGGTCTTGTACTGTGTAACACGGCATGTCTTTTGCTCCTGTGCGAGCTGGGTGGGCCCTGCGTGCATGGAGAGCAGAGCAAGGCATGGCAGTAATCGCCGTGAGATCTGCCCCGCCGTGCAGCTGCCATGTTACGACTGTCCATGCTGGGGCAGGGTACAGCCTGGCCTGGCAGGGATGCCTGTGCGCGTGCGGCTTTTCTGCCTGGAAAACAAGTGGGAAAAGACGTCGGCCGATCCGTGCACCGGCGTTGTCTGGCGTCGTGCTGTTGCTGTCTTGGCCCGAGGGAGGGTGGGTGTAATTGCACAAATGGCAGGCCGAGGCCGAGGAGAGTGGCGGTGGGCTTTGTACGGCAGTGCCGCGCGCAGAGTGAGGGCATATGGCTACGCCGTGCGCGTCATTCTTGCAGATAGTCGTAATCTGGTGTTGCATGCTGCTGCATGCATGTGCGTTTGGTATCGGGCACAGCAAAAAAACTTTCTAATCGGAAAATGTTAATTTGTTTGAGAAAACTTTGAATTTGATTCCGTTTCTAATGGCTGATAATCGAGGTTTGGGGGGGCTACTACCAGGCCGTATTGTACCTGGCAGAGCTGGGCTGTGGGATGCCCTCTGGTCTTGTGCGGTGGGGAATGGTATTATTTTTTTTCCCCTTGAGCCTCAGAGTGATTCACGAGGAATATGCACACGAGCCCAGCCCAGTCCACTCTTCTGCTCACAGGGGAGGGGAGAGAAAGGGAAAGGGTGCACCGCCTCGACCTGCTACAATCCATCCCACCCCCCCTTCTACATCATGTAGATATCATCCCCCTCATCACCTCATCACTCTTCTCGTCGTCTCTCTCATCCTTGCCACCATCTCACACACGCTCAACGTCGTTGGTCGTCTCCTTGACTGGAATCACATTTCGAAAAATTACCCACCCTCCTCCACCCAAACCCTGGCGCTGGTCGTTTTCGCGCTTGACCTCTTAATTGCCTCCGCCCCTCCCTCGCCGCCGGCCGCCGTACCCATTTCTTGACCGTACAACCTCCAGTGTCAGCCTCAAGCCTCATTCACAAAACCCACCCCCCAGTGCCGCCGCCTTCCTTCCCTCGCGCCTCCTTCTACCACAGTCCCTGTACCAACAGCCCGCTCTCCCTGCTCCTGCTCCTGCTGCTCCACCAGCCAGCCAGCCAGCCAGCAGCAGCCAGCAGCAGCCTCGACATCGGCCATTGCATATTGCCCTGCTTCTAGCAGCACATCCCTCCCCCCCCCCCCCCCCCCCCCAACTTCATGACTTGCCATAGCACTCAGGTCACCATCTGGTGCGTCGCACGACCATCTTGCAGTTGTTCCCCAAGTCATTTATCGTATGTCTAGCAGCCATGTCTAGCGCCAAAAGCACCATGTTGTTCACCGCAATCCCCTAGCTCACTACCATTCCTCGTCTCGTCACAATGCGAGCTCAGCGCATGTCTCGAACACAATTCACCCACTGTCCACCTTCACTGCCATCGCCACCCACCCATTATTTCCCCCTCCACAGTTATCCTTGAGTATTAAAGGCATACTTGGATTACAGCTCCGCAGCAACCCTTGACAACAAGGTCTGTCAGCTTCCCTTTGTTGCTGCCGTCTGGTGTGTTCCATAGACATGATCACAGAGACTATTAGCAAGACCGCCTGGCTCACACTCGCATAAAGCTTGTGACATATGTATGTGTCTGTGTGTTTGTCGTGTGTTGCCATGCATGCATGTGTTGGTTCCGTCCTAATTTCTTGTTGTTGTATGCATGCACACCTGTTGTCGTGTCGTTCCATGCATTGACAGGCATTGCATGCATTGGTGGTTGAATTTGGGCTGTGTGAGGACCAGTTGGAAGAGGGAGGGATAGGGGTGGTGGAAGGCAGAGGAGTTGGAGAAGGGGATGGGGTTATGATCATCCACAACCAGGTGTCATATGTTATTCTGGTCTTGGCAACAACATGTTGTGCTGGACATTGCCTGGTTCCGAAGTGACATTATTCTCGCACCTGTGTATGATGCTGCAGGCCGACATGTCCATGCTGCAAGCTCCGCAGAGCTCTGCAACAGTGGGAAAGAGATCTTGTGCGCATGAGGACAGGTGAGAACTGGTGAGAACATGGAATAGCAATGAATCTATGACTGGTGAGAACATAGAAGAGCACTGAATCTATGTGGTCACATGTGGGATGCTGACATGTCACAGAGCCACATGTCACCATCTAGCACATGACACATAAACCTGAGAAATCCTAGGAATTGTGAGACTTACATGTCGTTTTGCACATGGTTTTGTGCCTCTGCAGACAGAGAGCTGTGCACCTGTATTACTGGCAGCAAATATCTCGACCTACAACACTCTATCCGGAAGATCGATATTAGTTATGCCATGTCAAGGCTCCATGGAGCATCCACTCCAAGTATGCGTCCTTTTCCTCAGCATTGGGTAAGCAACTCAGCACTCACACAAACCCTGGTGTCATCTGCATAGCCTCCAGGACCAGGAATTGGCCATCGATCGGGAGGTCATCCCGATCCATGACATAGTCAGTGATAAAATGCAGTGCGATTTCCTTGTAGTACCGCTGTTGCTCCATGACACACCGGAAGACTGGAATGAGCTTGGGGATTGCCTCAGTTTGTGTCATTCGGCTCCTCCCGCTGGAACAATATGTTGTAGGAGCAGAGCTCCGTCTTGAACGTCGCAAGTGGTCATTTACGTCATCATCAACAACCTGCAAGTCAGGCTAGAGGTTAGATAGGGGGCAGAGACTTGATTGTCTTACAGAAGGAGAAGAAGTATCTTGGTACAGGTCAAACGATCCACTCTCTAGCTGACCAGGCTAAGATTGCAGCCCATCCATCTGCTGTTGAGTTGCCAATCATCGCAGCCCATGTGTCATACAGTGAGAAGCTCTTTTTCCTACCCAGCAGTCTCTGGAGCTTCTGGTCGCCCTGGGTGTTGATTGTTCTCTGCCTTCGGAACACACCAGTTCCGCCCAGAACTCCCAGCTAACCCCCAAATGGTTGCAGAGGCTGTGTACCTGTAGGCACTTGGCCTTTTCGGTCAGAGCCTGACTACTGCAGAGGTCATTGATTTTCCCTGTGGCACAGGCCATATGTGCATTTTGAACCCCCTCATAGACATCTGCAGTTCTATGGTCCCAAGTCATCGCCTATCCCATTCATGTGGGGGAAAAACACACCTTGGTCCATTGTTGCTGATGGTTGCATTTGGTTGGTAGAAGTCACAATAAATGGTCTTTTTTTGGAGAAACAGTGCCTTGAACGCTCGTGCAGCAATACTCCCGTTTAATTACGGCACCAATAAGCGTTTATTCTGTTTGGCCGAGAGAAACGGTTTGTAAAACCGATACCAAACACTCCCTTAACGTCAGAGACGGCAGGACACTCCCCATCTTGTCATCGAAGAGACTTATCAGGTTGCATACACTTTCGAAGTGGCATTTAATTTTACCCAGTTAGATTTCTTTTCAAGTTACATTTGATGTTGCCACATGTTCTGCCTCTGTGGTGAAACAGTGGTAGGCTGAAGTTAGATAAGGGAGGTGAAAGGGAAAAGCACAAGCTGCGGTGGGGCACCTGTTTAATGTATCTGGCCAGTGATTGATCTGCATCGCGATGAGAGGAGGATAGAAGGGTGAATAGAATTTCGCACTAAAGGTCAGGCAGAAATTTATGGATCCCTTAATATAGTGGGCACTATGCTTTGCTACTGCCCTGAATCAATGCTCCGGGAGGGGGGAATTAAAATTGGAGAATGTGTGGAATGCAAACATCGAAGAACTGATGAAGCGGTGGTAATTATAAACCGATTGCTTTGTTGAATTCCTCTGCTGTGGCTTGAAGGAGCCTTGTTAACGCAACTGGCCAAGATGGAGTAAGATATTTGTAGTTGTCCATGCCCAAATTACGCCGAACAGAGCCCCAACAGAGCTATTAGAAAGGCACTCCTCATGACGTCATTGTGGCTGGTTATCGCATTGCATTGCGAAAACTTCCCAAGTGACAGAGAATTTTGAACAGCCTAATTATTGCAAGACAAGCTGTATTGAACTCTGGCATATATATATCATGCTCCTGTGGTTGAAACTACGACGGTTGCTTTCTACATTAACGCAGATCGGAGGGACAACAATAGTCCATGCGGATTACCCAATAATGCGACGCCCCAGTCGTGTGTGGCTTGTTACTGCCTCCACCGGCTTGCTCGATCGGCAATAGAGCAGCGAGCCAACAGGCAAGAATTCATGATAGAAGATGCAAGGGAGGAATTGATCTTGGGACACGGCTAATGTATCCATTAGCAGCGTTTTTGCAACCACACCGGCACCGGCTGCTTTAAGCCGGCATCGGAAGGATGAGACAAATCACCGCAGACCCGGGAGCTTGTACTGCCGAGACTTGTCCCGCAGAAATGTCTGCTAGAATGCCAAATTTTCGCATTGCAAATGGCCCCAGCAGCACTATCCATATCGTCAACCTTTGGCATCACACTGCGTCGTGAGCACTACATGCACCAAGAAACAAAAAGCCACAGTGTATAGGCTCCTAGCTTTGAGTAGCAGCATGGGGCGAGTCTGCTGGCTGATGGAAGTGCAAGTCGCTTGCTTCTCTTGAGTCTTCATGTGTGGCGTTTGCTAGACATGAAACATCGAAATGGGGGTGGAACAGGAACAGAAATGCAGTTTCCATCCCTAATGGCGTAGAAAGGGGCAATATCGCTGTTGTTGGACAATTAATCTCGATTGGGCGCGATATGTACTTTTGAGGAGGCGCTTCCCAGCCCCACCCTCACAGGCAAGCAATATGTAATGGTCACATTCCTAGCGTTTTAGCATGCTATGCTGTTGGTGGGCGTTAACTGCTTGTCTATGTGCAAACAGGGCATGTGAAGGACACAGCTTTCGGGACAAGCAGAAGGACATGAAGGAGTAGCCTCCGCGATACAAGAAAGCTAAGTTGTCGGAGGCAGCCGTATTAAGTGGAGCAGTCCACGTCACAACAACACGAGTTGATTGTGCCAGGGCATTGAGAATTTGTGGCCGTTCGGCAACAACTTTCGGGAATAGATCAGGCTCCTGTCTGATGGGTTGAGTCCACAAAGCTGTTTCTTCCCATTCACCATTAAGGAAACCTGCCTTCATATCTTGACACTTGACACCCCGACCTGTACGTGTTGGGCCTGGACAAGTTGGGGGTTGTTTCTACAGCCAACAGAGCAATAAAGTACATTACCGCAAACCTGATTGTCTTTCTGATTGCTGTACTTTCCGCGGTTGCCAGTTTAGCCATTGCTTTCATCGTGGAAGCTGAGATATGAACGCTGTTTGACAGTGCTACATATGTCGTGATAGTAAGAAGAAGCAGTTAAACTAGAATGTTGCGCAACTGATAAACTGAAAAAAGGATGTTGGGGCTTATCCAATTATAATACTGGCAAGCTGGTAGACTTGCTAGTTGTATCACAATAGCGGGAGGTCTCCGCCCCACAAACCACTAAACATTGGCAAAGGTGGGCAAGCTTGCCAAGCCATTGGTTAATACTTACCCGTCTAATGATTCTGACTGTTGTTATGAAAATACGACGCATTGTGCTTTGGAGAGGTAAGGTATTGCGCTTAATGTGGGGGTCTGAGGTGGACTTATAGGCGATTTGGTCTCCGGTACTGAGAAGGCCAAATTGGACTTAGATGGGAAGTGTCGCCTTCCGACATTCACGACGTCGAAGGGCCACTCTCGTTCTTCCTACCATTAGGTCTGCGTTGGGGAAACTGTCCGTCTGATAACCGTTCTGTTCAGCTTGTATTTCGATCTGAACTTGCCTGGACGTCAATTGTGGGCATTTGACTGCAAGTTCAGACGTTTGCGGGTTCCGACAAAGTGGGGCTTGTGTATAAGTGATCACCAAATGATCACAGACATAGAGTGACCCATCAATCGGTTGCAGGAGGTTGCAATAGCTTTGGCGTGTCTGTCAATTCAGGTGATTTTCCACGGTGGAGCGCGAATGCGCCTTTGAGCATTAGAGGCTGTTTGTTGCATGCGTTAATACTATTGGAAGTTTGCGTCTGTGTCAGGGCAAAGTGTACAGTGGTGATTGTTCCTTTGGAGAGTGTGAAGGATCTTCAGGCGCGCTGGTGGTCTCTTGGCTTGCACATTGGGATACGCTTTGATAAAGTATGAGGAAAGCCAGGATCCGGTGGAACAACCGCATTCACCTACCTTGCTAGGGATGTTGACGTTAAACTTGGCCATTTCTGCAATACGCCTCATGTAAAACTGTGATGGGGTGGATTTCTGTCTTTTTATCGCGGCTAAACGCTGGAGAGAAATGATGCTGTTATTATAGCAGCGGGCGAGATCATGCTCGCCTTTACTAATTAATACCTCTGCGTGAAAAGCCACAACTTGGTACCCTACGTCAGTGTAGTTCGAGACATAGTGAGTAAGAGAGAAATCGGGCTAGTGTGATAAGTAAGTGCTGCATTGAGGACGTCCAATCCTCTCTCTCCGAGCATTGTATTTTAAAGTTGCTACGATGGCTGATTGTGTGCCTATAGGTGCAGTTATCCACTGGCTAGTGGATCGCCGGTCTAGGTGCTTTGTTCGAGGTCTTGGTATGGAGTTATTGCCCAAGAGAACCGAATGCCATGGTCTGCTAGAACAGCCTGATCGCGCATTCCGACAGAATGTCTAGACCCCAGAGTTCCGTGCCAACTACGGGAACAGGCTTAGAAACACTTACTGCGCGAGGTAGGATAAATGATGTTCAGCAGCGCCAACGCCAGAGCTTGTTAGCGTGCTTGCTCTGAATGGAATCAATGCATGGCATGCGATTGCTGCAATATTGACAGAGAAAGGTTTGGGTGTTTCTGCGCGATTTGAGTGACAGGACATCGGTTTCGTCGCTGAGGTTTTGGAGAGGACATAGGGAAGTAACGTGACGACTGGGGGTAGCCACATGGCACAGCACAGGAGATTTCGACTTTCCAGTAAGCTGTACCCACCCAACTTTTGAAAATCGCTGGGTGTGATCTGTTCCAGGAGTCCCACCTAAACCTCTGGTGGTGAGAGAATACTGAAATGACCACACCACCATAGCCTCATAATGATCGCCGTAAACCTTCATGGGGGACCGTGTGCTTGTTTGCCCGAGAATGTATCAAGATTCTGTTTGGGACAGCCTGAGGCGGAAACAAGATGGGTTTGCAGCCAAAGCGAATTTGATTGGGTTGCAGGGGTGACCCAAGTTCACATGACAGTTGGTCAATGTCTGAGCTGTAGTGTGTATGGATGGTGCTGTTGTCAGGCAGACATCTCAATCCTGTGTGTTCCGAATCTTGTTGCCGTTAAGGCCATTGTTATCATTCTTGTTGTGCCTGGGCTCCAAAACAATTATTGCGCTCGCTGTTCGGGTTCCTGTTAACAGCCGGCCAAAGGTTTTGCTGGTTGTTGACCCTGCTCAGTGAAACGTCTTTAGGAAGTGTTTTCAGCTTTGCAACTCATTGTTAGCAGACGGTAGGTCAGACTGTGGGTCAAACCTTGTCTGCGTAAAGGTTTAGTAAGAGAGGAATTAAGAGGAGGCAGCGCAATCAAGACACATTATGCAAGTAGTGAACGCAGTAACGTTGGACTGCTGTTAAGCGATATCAGTTGTAAGAGTTGGAAGCGGTGCTGTACTGCTGAGCAACTGATACATCAGGAGAGGGGGTTTAGGTCTCTTTCGGTAGTTATTCAGTGACTTACACCTTGGCAGCCTAGCTCGTTCTTTTATCTTAGTGAAGTTAAGCGATGGGCAACTATCCATGGCGGAGAATAATCTATCATTAGAAGCAGTAGAATATCCTGCATGAGAGGCGGGTAACCGGATTTCGATCGGCCTAGTTCGAATACTTGTACTAAACATGCCTATTGTCAAAACCTTTTGGACTTTCCACTGTAGATACTGTCGTCGAAGAGCATACCAATGTGCAGCAACATCGCAGCTGACAGGGCGCCTGTGACGACTGTTGGTAGCCGACTCTGGGTTCAATTGCAGACCACAGGGGCGGGATTGGTGATAGAATGCGTTATAAAAGAATAGAGAAGGTGAGGGGAGATGGGGTGTTGCTTAACAATGCGGCAGTAATGTACACTGTGCGGTATTCCAGCCTCCGACATGCCGGTGTGGAGTGGGAAGCGGCAAAGATAAAGTTAATGCCTACTGCCAGGCCCAGATATATTTGGTGGCGCGATGGAAAAGAGATGTGCAAGTTGGGAGTATGGCAAATCCATTGATGGCTCAAAATTCACTGAGTTCTCGTTTGCTTGCAACAGATAATAGTTTCAGAAGTACTGTTGTAGCAGAGTCGGAGCTGTCTACTTCTACTTGGGGAAGTCTTTACGAGAATGGAAAAAAAAGTTGTTTGCAGTATGTGGTGTTGCTGTGGGGTAGAACGTTGTAGTTGATCAGGAAATGTGCTCTTAGCCCCTCCTCGCATATGCTGGGAAGGAGCCCAAGACCAGCGGAGGGCAGGGCAGCCTGTTGAAACCCGGGCTATAGAGCACTATGTCATAGGGAGACTTGAGTCGGAGTGGTCAAAGCCCTACTTTTGTTACGAGCGTGAGTATGCGAGGCATTGGAAGAGGACATTCAGTTGTCTCTTTCTTTTTACCATTCGCAAGCTGCTCTAGTGACGGGCTCTGAGCGGAGTTGACCGCTGGGGAACTACAGCAAAATGATGTGGAGATATTTTTGCCCAACTGTGGCTTGATGAATGGTGATCTGATGAGTCCGGTTATTGGCATGAGTGTGGAAGCCCATGCTGGCAAGAGTTCTGGACTTGCCCTTGGTGGGGACATAATAGCCAAAATTTGCAAAGGATGTTTCGCATTGTGAGAGAACTTCGAAAGGTTTCTGGACGAACGAAAAGAAAAGGTCAGCTCAAGGTGGCACTTTTTCGAAAGTGCGCAATAATGTAGGCACGCGCTGGGAGGTCCTCAAAATCAGACCGGTAGGGTAAACAGGAGAATGGCATGTGGATAAAACCCGAAGGCAATTGTTTTACCTCACATAGAATTTGATGAGATTCATTTTTTGCTGGCTTCCACCCCACTTGGTGCTCCACAATGGATTGTCAGCCGTGCTTCGCCATCGACAAAAGTGATGTCAATATCGAGTTGCTGGCAGTCTAGACACTAAGTGCTAACTACGGCCAGAAATGTGCTATTGTGGGGCACAGAGATTAACAGCTGGCTGTCGTCGGTGCGCTTGGGCAGAATGAGTGAGGACGCATCTGGCTTAAGCACAGGTTGGCCCGACTTTGGCGCAGCTGCCCAGATGTTCGTGTTTGGTCTGGGCTCTGACTTCCTTGCAGCTGCCAGCCCGGGAACAGTTCGAAGCCTCTAGCGCTGAAAGCTTCAATTCCTCCCTAGATGGCATGGTAGCAACCTTTGTCTTGCTCGTCCTCGTTCGTGTCCAAGCTCTGAAATATATCTTGGTAATCGATTGACTGGTAACACCTTTTGCTGCAGGTGGGACCTAACACAGTGTCTTGCAACGGAGTTTACAAACATGGTAGGGATGGGCTCAGGTGTGTACCCAGCCATTGGTGTTCCTCAAAACGGGGTCCACCTTGCGGGTTTGTTTCCTATCGCTAACGTGCACTGTTTCATGGAAGGGATGCGGAGCATTATGGTTCTTGTGCTCGGAGCTCCACGGATGATTGATCATTAATGACTCCGGTGTCACTGCAGATAATAAAGGAGTCCACTTGGGCCCTTAGGAAAATTACAAGGAAGCAAACTCTTAAATGATGGGCTTCTAGCAACTTTGTTGAAATATACCGATGTGACCATCAATCCCGCGAAGGTGCTCCAGACAAAGTTTTCTGATGGGCTCGACCACAGTACTGACGCACATTTCGGAATTGGACCAGCTACATTGTCATCCATTGACTGACCGACCCGGGAGAGCTTCAGACTCCGCTAGGCGTCCGACAAGAAGAAAATTTATCAGTGGTAGGTAGATGTTTTGGTTCCCCATCAGTAAGTGTAGGTCCCCGCGGGCTGATCTTGAGGACAAGTGTTGAAGAGCCCCCATTGTAGCAGCAGGTGGCGAGCAAGACCGGTAGTTTTATTAGTCTTAAAAGCAAGTAAAGGCACTGGACGCTGGAAAAGGCGAATCTTTGGGCATTATTCGCAGCGAGTTTGGAAAGAGATCGGATGTCAAGGTGAAATGGTTTGTTAGACAAGAGCGGTTGCATATCCTTGACGCGTCATGCCGTTAGCTGCATTACGGGGTTATACAGTCATTGCGTTTAGATGAGGTATTTCGCTTCGCAGTAGTTGGGCCTCGTTTTGGGCAGACAAAGTTAAACAAAACAAATTGCCACATTGCTTGGCTTACAGAATGGGGGTGCACGAATAGAGGTGTAAGGCGCTTTGGGAATTGTGTTGCTGTTTACCTCTGAGATTGTGATTGAGGCCAGTCAGCTGAGGAGAGGCACTGCCCCCTAAGGCTATATGTGCGTGCTGCTTGTCATGAAATGGCCATTGTCCAAGGGTCAGCACAAGAACAAAGATGCGTGAACCTCGCGGGGTTTCTTCATTGTTGACCCTTCGAAGTCATGCAAGGAAAAGGAGGTTGAAACAAGCTTAAGGAAATCGTTTGGAGTTGTGTGGGGTCATGTAAAGCATTTGAAGCCGTTGAGTTGCCGATTGGAAGCCATTTTCTGCCTTTTGAAGGTTCGGGCGGTGGCGATGTCGCCTTGCTTGGTGTTCTCCTTGCAATTGCGAAAATAGATGTTTGGTCCCAGTTACGGTAATCTTTTCCAATAGCTTAGGCCTAGACTTGTTGAATGTGGGCAACACGTTGGGTTCGAGATTCTCAATCTCCTTCTCGCTCTTGCCAAGCTTTTGCTGAGTCACGAAAAAAGGTATTCTGTTCAGTGTTGTTGCTCCTTCTGAAACTGTTGCCCACCCTCGGCTTCGGATAGGGATTGTGAATCTGACTGGTCGCAACGAAAGATGGAGCTCAGTGGAGTGCAGACATTTCGACTTTGCGATTCAGTGCTGACCGGGTTCGCCAAAGTTGATCAGTGTACGCTTGGAGGGTTTGGCGCAGGCCGGAATCGGCAATGGAGAAAACCCACGTATTAAGTAGGAAACGATACTGTTAAAATGAGAAATATTGAGCTCCATATGACAGAGAAATTTGACTCCAAGTTGTGAAGCCAGTACTTAGCGTAAGGTGTTAAGTGGGTATCAGACAAGGGCTTCTTGGCCTGCGTCGTCGCTTGGCGGGCATAGCGGAACTATGTGAGATGAAAGTGTTGGCCTTGTTTGAGGTTGTTTTTTTGCCGAAATAGCGAGACGCTGGAGCAGGGCTGGAACAAGCAGGTTGCGCTCTCTTCGTATTCGGAGATATGCCAGTGTCATTCTGGACTAATGAACTCAAGTGGTTCTGTCTGCCAATAACATTCTTTGAGGTGTCCGTCAGCCTCATGTTGACAAGTGCAGTGTTGGGGTCATTCGAGTCAGAACATCAAGTGAGAGACAGAAATACTAACATCATGGTCAGGCATGCAGTGGCCTGATAGAGGGCTTCAATTTTGTTATGAAAGGTTTGGTGATTGGAGATGACTTTACATTCGGAGGAAGCAGCGCCATGCAAAAAGCAATTTGAACTACGATCCATGTGAGTTGTCACTTTCAAATCTCCTCACAGGGTTGATCAATACGGTGCGGATTCTGTTGGTCATCGGTGGTAAAATTCCCTTACCGTTTATGAGCGCGCCCTCAAGGTGAACGTAACAAAATCACAGTTGTCTGAGCGATGTACGAAAATAACACCGATGGAGCTACATGGGAAGGAGGAACAGAACACGGGTGTGATGCGAGTTCGATAAGCAATCATAAATTGCAGTTCACGTCGATTTGCCCCTTTGGCAGCGTTTACATGTAGTATGTCTGCTTCTATTAGCAGCACTCTCCACAGGTTCAACTGGTCAATAGGACGCAAGATGAGAGTGTCGGCCAGGTGGAATGAGCAGTTGCTAAGTAGATATCGAAACTTCGCTCAACTGGGTCGCGTCTTTGAGCTGTGTGGGGTTAAAAGTTTTGTCTTTATGCAAAGCCAGGCCTTGGGCTTGAGTCAGTAGATGAAATACGTGATTGTCGGATTGTACTAGACTCGAGGCATTCTGACATAATTGTGCTGTACGTCATTTTATATGTCGGAATTGTCCGACCGGCTTCCATGCCTGGTTCAGTTGGAAGTGAAACAGACAGTAGACAGAACCAACCCGTAAGCGTCTTAGGTGTGTGATTGTATCGTGCCTTTCCATCAGAACCCCCTTTGGGGGTGGCTGTGGATCTCAAGAAAATGAAGTGGCAGCCCGTTCTCGTTTCGCAGCTGACCTCACAGAGTTGCGGGTATCAGACAATGCTGGTATATTAAGACTTTATGCGGCGCCTCAGAGAGGCATTTGATGAAGTGCTGCCAACATGCTGGCAAGTGCGATTGAAATTTGATGAAAGAGGATTGCAGGCTTCTGGTGGTTTTGCTCAACCGTTTGGAGCCTGTGATTTTAACAGAGATTATTGGGGCACCTGAGGCCCCTCGATTGCCCTTGACATTCCAAAACAATAGGACCCACAAGGTTACAGCAGTAAGGCTTAGTCAGAGGAACTGGAACTTGAAGGTACTGATCCAGACATGCTGTCTCCTTTCCCATATCTGAAATAGGGAGAACTGGATGTCCTCTTCTCCTGCATCCCTTGGTCATCACTTATCCTTCCAGCAGTGCTCCTCTGTTGGCATCTGCCCGAAAATACAGTCATAATGTGCTGCATGGCTCTAGCCACACTATCCCGAATTGCGAGTGAATGCTCGCCTCTTACTTGGTGTTTGCCCAACCGGACTGTAAATAGTGCGACATGCCGGCATTTCAGGTGACAAGCTTCCGGCAAATACAGTTTGATTCAAATGAGGATGTCTGTCTAGTCAAAAAACATGAAGAGTGGTCGGACCTTTGTCTGGTCAGCTCCTACACTATTAGTGAGTAGAAGTGAGTTGAGTGCACAAGTCCAGTTTTGAGAGGAAGAGTGCATTGTCAAACTAGATAGATGCCAGAGGTACCTATACCCCAAAATGTATCTTAGGGTCGCTTGCCAAGTTATCTGTATTCTCCTAAGGCAATAGGAGGTATAGGATGTGGCACCTATCGATATATGGTAGAGCAGTGTTGTCACAGTCAGAACTGGTCAGTTCACAATCATCCAGCGTGCTATACAAAGCACCATTTCATTTACTACCACACTCTTTATCACTTCCATAGAAAAACACATTTCCCCTTACCACTACTCCTCCATTCCTGGGACTTGCCATACAGTACTTGGCCGAAAAGGTTGAGCTGCTGAATGGTGGACTGAGTGACGACGGCAATGGTTCGGGGACGGTGGGCTTGAGTGGTATTGGTCATGTGCTGAGCTCACACGGCGATCGGACTCGGAGTGGGAGCGGGCCAGGGGATTGCTGGTGAGAACAACATCATGCACTTGGTGCTAGACATGGCTGCTAGACATACGATAACATGACTTGGAGAACAACTACAAAATGGTGGTTCGGCGCACTCTAATAGTACGCCGAGGAGCAACCAGAGCGAGGTGGTACAAGCCCTGGAGGTGGAGGGGGAGGTGATAAGGTGAATGACGTGTATTATGGACATGGGGGTTGGGTGTACATAAGGACGGTGGTAGAGTTGGGCAATTGCGTGTCTTTTGTGGAACAGTCGCTAGAATGGCGCAAGCGAGGGTGGATGTGACACGTGAGTGGCGCATGGAAAGTCGTGGAGGGAGAGGGTACACTGGCTGATCGTGAACTTGCCAGTCTTGACCATGACAGCTCCTTCATTTCCTGCTGGAATATCGAAATCTGGAAAGCGGCAAAACACACACTGCGCTACATTCAAGGAACTCTGGATTTCTGCCTCACTTTCCACTCTGCAATTGCGCCTCAAATCCACAATTCGTCCCCTCTAGTTGGCCATTGCGACACAGATTGGGTCAGTAACAGCTAAACAGGCGCTCTACCACTGGTTACGCTTTCACCATTTTTTGCGCTCTAATCTGCTGGAAAAGCCAACTTCAACCCACAGTTGCTCTCCTAGCGCCTTTTTCCCCAATAATTCCTAAAACAACAACACCACTCACTACCTTCCAGAATGGGCAACATGCACCCGAACATACCAATTTCGACCCCCATCAGGAATACAATCAAGAGCAATCCAATAACTCTCAAAACATCAATTCCCACTCCAACCACTTCGAAACTGCGGAATTATTTATTCATCTGATCCCCCCATTTTTTCGGATGCTCATCAGACTCTTCGTCAGGCACGTGGCACATGTTTTCCCAAATTGGTCATGCACCTCCCACAGTCACCCCAGTGCTGAAGCTATCATATGCATGTTCACGGACCGTCGCGATGATGTCTTTGTGCATCTCTCTCTCAAAAAAACAGGCATCCTGCATTGTTCGTTCACGCGTAAGGTGCAACTGTCTTCGTCGCACTGTAGAATCCACATTACAACAGCTCATTAGGATTGCCGTGACGCCCATTACACAAGCTGTGTGGGAATAGTAAAGTTGCGCCCCGCAAACATAACGACCAAGTGTCCGTGCTCACCACCACACGTGTTTAGCACACTGTCACTGCTGCACCGAGAGAGACACCCCACTGACATACTTGCACTATTGTTCTCTGAGGACCGCGGTTACCATTGTTCTTCAACACCTACTACTCTTCACTGACTGATCTCCTACTCTCCATCACAACCACCTACTCTTCTCCAACTGATTGCTCTTGAACCAAACAGCAACTTCATCCACCATCATCCAATATGCTCCCACAACAAATACGAGGCCGCCTGGAGTGTCAGTATTTGCTGCGTACAATGGATACCACAGGAGGTCCACCAGAGGAGCCTATAGGCACTGTGAAGCCACCCCCCCTTGTTGCCACCCCGATGGACCCACTGGCCGTCGAGGCAGCACGACTGCGCCAACTTGTGGCAGGAACGAGGAACACCTGCAGTGGTGACACCAGTCCTGGTGATGATTGTTCTGATCAAGGCTTTGCTCACTCTTCTCAGTTCTTGCACGCAGTATCCACTACCTCGGGTTCATCTCTGAGTAAAACCACAAAGCTGGAGCTCATTGCCATTGCAAGTGTGACCAGTTGGTTCGACCAACAAGTGAGATCGTAGTGGGAAGAAAGGACTGACAGACAGAAATGGGATTGGTCCATTAGAGAGTCAGTTGTTCATCCTTGCGTTGACGTTGAGTGGATTGATCCCCCTGGACCAAACCCTAACGACATCCGTGGTCGGCATTTCCACGTTCATCTCCGTACGCGTTACTTGACACCTGGTGACAAACATCGGATTGTTTGGCACTCAACCTACCACTGCAACGGTAACTGCTGTGTCGTCTCCACTGCCAAGGGGGACGACAACAGGGTTACTGTGAGGAGGGGCGGTTCTGGTTGCAATCTTAAGCTGAGGGTAGGTTGAAGCAAAAGGTTATCGCTGATGGGTAGATTGAGATGACGGTGTCGAGCATTTGTGAGGGGCATGCTCTGGCTTACCTCCCCCTCTGGCATGCGGAACCACATCTCGGAACGGAACAGCGCACATCTTGACACGTCGGTGACATCTTGCACCAGTTAGCGCAGCAGTTTGGCATGACCGTGGGGCGTCTGCAGCTGGGTAAGGCCAGATGCCAGATATCCGCTGATTAGATAGCATTTAGGGACGCTAAAGCTACTGTTCCTTATTTGTTGCAACTCGAAACTACTCTTCCCCATCAGATGCCAGAGGATAATGACTTCCGATCTGTGATTCCCTTGGTGCGCAATCGCTCCCGCCTTGACCGGAATCCACTGTCCGCCATTGAGATCATGGCTGAGCGCCGTCCCCATGCGTTCTTACAGTAGGCAGCTCTTCCATCGAGCTATCTAATGTTACAGTGTGGAGCTTCCAGAGACGGTCGATGATGATCTGGTTTGCATCATTGCCCCGCCTTTCGGGCTGGAGATGGCTCTCCTCCATGGTTTCCGCAGTGGACTGTCGATGGATTCGTCTTGGCGCAACAAGAATGCCCACTGATGTCCCATGACAGTCATTGCCACTGTGAACGATCAGATGCGAATGAGGCCAGGTCAGTGGAATTGTGTAACATGAAGAGTTAATGATCCTAACAATGACCCAGTGGCTTTTATGGTTTCGAATCGAGCGACCTCGGCACAGTATAGGCAACTGTTGTCCCATCTGATCAAAGCAATTGAGAAGCATGCACGCAAGATCAACAGCGGCCGCATTCAACCTTCCGGTACTTTCAGCAAGCAAGAAACATCAGAACTCCTCGACAACTGCAGTTGTCACGAGCTATAAGCGAGTGCTGGCCAAGCGGTCTTGCTCATAGTCTCCGCTGCTATGTCTGGGTAGCACATTGCACGGCGGGGTAAATGGAAGCTGGCGGGTCTTGTAATTGAGGGTTGCTGCGGAGGGTTGTCTGAATAGGCCGTAACTATTCAAGGATGGGTGCGGGGATTRGAATGGTGGRCTGAGTGACGACGGCAATGATCTATGGAYGGTGGACTTGAGTKGTATCGGACATGTGCTGAGCTCACAYGGCRATCGGACTYGGAGTGGGAGCGGGCTAGGGGATTGCTGGTGAGAACAACATCATGCACTCGGTGCTAGACATGGCTGCTAGACATACGATAACATGACTTGGAGAACAACTACAAAATGGTGGTCCGGYRCACTCTAATAGTACGCCRAGGAGCAACCGGAGCGAGYTGGTACAAGTCTTGGAGGTGGAGGGGGAGGTGATAAGGTGAATGACGTGKAATWTGGACATGGGGGTTGGGTGTAYGTAATGACAGTGACMGAGTTGGGCAATTGCGTGTCTTTTGCAGGACTRTTGCTTGRARAAGGYGAGCAGGGGGGGGGATATCACACGTGAGTGGTGCATGGAAAATGGTGGAGGGAGAGGGTGCGCTGGCTGATCGTGAACTGACCGGTCTTGACCATGACACTACAAGAGAACCTACACGCTGCCGTCAACACTGCCGCCCATCACTTCAACAAGAAACGCAGCCCTATCCCCAACTTCCAAGTAGGACAGAAGGTCTGGCTTGACAGACGATACATTACAACCAAACGACCAGCCCTCAAGCTAGACCACAAGTACTTTGGCCCGTTCCCCATCACTGAACGCATTTCCTCACATGCCTACCGCCTCGAACTCCCGCCGGAAATGCGTATCCATGATGTGTTCCATGTCCATCTATTGGAACCTAACACTGAGAACAAAATACCCAACTGGATCCACCCTCCTCCGGACCCGATAGAGGTCGAGAACGAAATGGAATACAAGGTGGAAGAGATTCTTGACCACCGTCATGACAAACGATACAAGGACTCACTCCGATATCTAGTCAAATGGGCTGGATACAACGAAACCACATGGGAACCATCCTCCAACCTTACCAATGCCAAAGACCTCCTCGCCAACTACAACCGGAAATACCGCCCAACCAAGTAAACCACAAATCACCATCTGGCAACCGACACATTTCCAATCATTACAATCTGGTTTACAAGTTTTCCTACAGACACAACCTCTTTCCGACATAGTCCTGCCCCAACACGATTCGGTTACTCCTGGAGATCCTGGATGATCCTACCGAGAATGAGCATAACACCCACCCTGTGGAATGATTCCATGGTGTTCCGATGCTCAACCTCTTGATGATGTTCCTCCAACTGGCGGAGTAACTCAGATAACTGAAGGCGACATACCGTTGACGCGGATAGTTGCTCAATACTGGCAGGAGTACCATCCATTGCCATCGGGCAAGGCACACCAGTCTCAAGGTCTCCACCTGGAGCAAGGGGGAGTAGCCTTGGATCGACATGGGTAGCAGCGTAAACTTCGCCTACCATCTAGGTGTCAGTGATACCCAGCTGGACGCCTACCATAGCCTCTGAGACAATGGAGGAGAAACTCGTTCCCAGCTCGACCACTGGAGAATCCACAGTGGTTACCGATTCGATTAAGCCATTACCACCAGACTTTGCAAAAGAACAACTGACTCCTTGACAGACACATCAGATACAATGCTTTGACTCCTTGCCAACAAAGCATTCCACCACGACTCGGGTCGTATTCGCGCATCTCTCACATTTGACAGGACTTTCCATGCCTGACTTGTTCAACCTGGCCAGGAGCCGGTGACAATGCAAGCTCTTCCACCTGTCAATTAATATATCCCATACCATTACCTACCGACATCGACATTTCTTTCACAGTTCCACTGGACGACAAGTCATCCGGGGACTCATACACATATTCCGAACTGGTATCCTTCCAACTTGACGATGGAACGGCATCGCTCTCTCGAGTAAATGAGGAGGATTCATCAGGATCCACCAGATTACCAAATGATGACACAGACTGCCAGTCTGCATCCACCTGGAATCAGCAAACAACACAACACTCCGCACCCATACCAGACCAAATACTGTCAACCACTCCTCGTTCCCAAGAGCCTCCTGGAGATATTGCCAGGATTCCACAAGGTCGACTTCGTTTCCCGACATGGTACACCAATGGACACCATACGATATCGAACAAGCAGGAAGAACAGACACTTCTCCACCCACCAGCCCTGCTTATATACACCCCAAACTTGACCCACATGCTCCTCTGAGTGCCCACAGATGCCTGGGAACTTCCCCTGCTCATGGAAAGACCTCACATGAGCAAGGCACTGCTCACACCAACTCTATTTCCGCGCACTTGGACGATTTCCTCCTGTAAAATGACCTGTGACACCGATTCCGAGCACATACCTCATCTACCCATCAGGTCCGAGTGCCCTCCAATTTTTCCAACATGTTTCCACAATCGACAACATGCTTTAACGTGGCAAGACCACAACAAACTACTATTTCCGACACTACTATTTCCGACACAACAGCTACACATTCCATCAGGATTATATTTCCTCCACCCGGGTCCCCCCATTATCAGTTCATTTCCAGGAGCCAACCAGTTGACTCCTTCGTCCTCTCGCCTGTCCCCCATCCCGCTCCTAACGGATGCTATTGGTCATCCATAAGGTACTACAACGGAGTACTACATATCCGCCTGGGCTGCCTTGATATCGGCCCGGATACGACCAATGGCCCTGGCAAACACTGCGGGCTGCCTGTCTCCATAGTCCTCCACTAGTTCATTGAGGCACTTGAGGGCGGAGTCAAGGTGTACCGCACCGTTGTCGGTTGCCTTCCGCTTGTTAGCTGAGCAGGTACCATAGCGCTTCCGAGTGCAGCACGCACAGTTCCTGTACCCTTCCACCTGGTAACAGTCGGCATTGGCAGAACGACAGGTGGAGCAGGGTGTTTCTGAGACGGATCCGAGGCGTTCAATCTTGTCTGCCGTTGTTACCAAGGGGTGAACCGGGGTTTCCGCACCGGAACTGTCGATAACAGGCGAAGTCGCCTTGATAATGCAGTCGGTAAGGTTAGTCTGAGTGTCGGACATTGTCGGAAAAGTCGTGTGAGTGACAGTACAAAACCAAAATGACTGCCAGACTGCAGACCAAGATAATCCACAAATTTTCGATAAAACTGGGATTAATTCAAATAAAATAATCGAAAATATTCCACACCACCTCCACATGTTTGCCACATGGCACCACATGACCCCCACATGGCCCCAATTCAACCATCCACGCATACAACTCCTGTCAATGCATGGAACGACACAACAATGAGCGTGCATGCATGCAACACATGCACGGCAACACCACCCAACACCCAAACACCAATCGAATGCATGCGCACCATGCACAGACCCACAGCAACAAGACTACCCACACACCGCTCGACAGAGCTTGCACAAAAAGGGGGGGATACTGTAACGACCCTGCACGCCAAGACACACTCCAGAAGGTTGTAACCCATACCAGCACAACCCAACAGCCTCCCTTGCTGATCCTTGTCTTCACTCGACTGAGCATGACCATGCTCATATGACCATCTGGCGCTCACCAGAGCACAACACGCTCACCCGAACGATCACCTGAGCACAACCCGCTCACCTGAGTGCTCATATGAACCCACTGTTCACCTGAGCACCCCTGAACACTCACATGGGCGCCCCTGAATGCTCGCACGACCACACTGAGTACCATACGAGCAGTATGAGCACAAGGGGCTGCTCATGAGCCCTCCGGAATGGTATAAAAGGAACCAGTGTTCCCCTCAAAACCCCCCAAGGATCAAACAATTCTGTACACACACACACATACATACACACACCATAGTAGATAGATCTTGACATAAGTTACACGCTACCACAAACTCCTCGGTCATCTACACCTCCCGCGTCATCACCAAGTACGCTTGCTCGTTACACTGAGAGATCCTTCCAAGCAAGCTTGCCCCGTTATGTGAGAGCCCGACTTTGGACAAAGATGGCACTCGGCTGAGGACAGACGGGTGGGAGGTGTGGTGATGGAGAAAGAACAAGGTTCGTCCGAGGAAGCTCGGGCGGGCCTAAGTTTGAGAGGAGTGCATATGAGTGGTAATACCAGGATAACACAATTGACATCGAGCTACGGACGGTCTGCTCTAGCTACTTATAGTGTGCGGTCGAGGTGAGGAGTTGGCCGGGAATTGGGGTTGCCGGACGAGGCCTTGTCGTTCGATCGGACGAGGAGCGAGGAGAGGTCATTCGAGATCGATGTGGCGGGAGGTGATTGGGTGTGGTGTGTTCGTTGGGGGTGCTCGGATGGGGGGTCCGGGCGACTGGTGGTCTGAGGGTCATCCGAGGGTGGGCTCGGGCGAGCGTCGGGTTGCGGTTGGTGCTTGTGTCGCTCGGAGTGGCTCCGGGCGAGTTAACTGGATTGTGCATGGTACTTGTCTGACATCTGTGCACACTAGGCAAGAGTGCTCAGAGGGATGTGGTAGTGAACAAGAGGGTATGGGTGGGGAGCAAGAGGTTCTGAACTGCAACTGCAATGTTTGTACACAGAAGAGAGATTGTCCATCACTAAAGTAGATAGATGGCAAAAGTGCCCTTTATATACTATGATTCGCAGTTCTCCCACCACGAAGGGGGTCAGAGCCTGGAGTTAGGGAGATATAGGATGTGGCACACCGCTATAACTACAGACGTCTACGTAGGGGAAATCATGTCTGACGGATGTGCAACTATATAGAACGTATCTGCAATCACCTGGGTTGAATGAGCAATTACGTCTCGAATGACTGCACGAAGATGCAATGCATACAACGATTGTGTGAGAGTTGCGCAGCGGAAGCCAGGTGTGTCGTGTCAGGTAGTTACGGTGTTCACGTGGTGTTCGAAGGTGAAGGTCTACTTTTAGCAATGCTGGACTCGAGGGTCATTACACGTAAAGAGTGTCTTTGACAAAGAGTGGGTCGGAGGGGTGAGGGCCATCAAGGTCGAGCTGGTCGAGGATCAAGGTGTAGATGTCGTCGCTAAAGATTACGGTAGCTTGACCAGTGGGAGAGACAAGGACGGGGTAACTCTTGTTATCGGGACCGAAGTCGTAGGTAAAGGCCAGAAGCGGGCCCTCAAAGGTGGGGAGGACTGGAGAAGGGTCGCTCCTACGAATGAGGGGTAGGGTGTGGTAAAAGACATGGTCGTCAAGCTTGAGACGGTCCT
>PQXP01000045.1:0-97929 GCA_002973495.1 Apiotrichum akiyoshidainum
CCCCTACCCTCCCTCCACATCACCGACCCCGCAACCACCCCGCACCCCATTCACAATGTCTCGCCTCGACCTCTCCCCGGTCACCCTCCTCCTCCAGGAGGTGCAGACAGTTACCTCTGCAATGCGGCGGAACCAGCGCTGGGCCAGCGTCCCCGCGTCCACCTACGCGAGCTCGGGAATGCCGGCGTCCATCTCGTCGCGCGGCCGCCGCTCCCTCCCGGCTGCTGCCGCCCCGCCCGCCCAAAAGGGCAAGCGGAGGACCGACGACGAGGGCGACCTCATGCTCGCCTTTGTCGAGCTCCGCCGCAGCCTCACCGGCGTCACTGGTGAGTTGTCCTGTCGCTCGGGCCATTGCCGCGAGATGCCGCCGCACACGCCTAACCCCAGACATTATGAGCCTCCCCCCGCTCGCGATTATTGACCCGTTCATCGCCCTCGTCGGCTCCCCGCTCACATCGGGTCCCATAACCTCACTCGCGCTCACGAGCCTCCACTCGCTCGCGCTCCATGTCCTCCCGCTCTACCTCCCCCCGGCACTGCCGCCCTCTATCGGCCCCGCGACGCCCCTCCAGATCGCGATGATGCACCTCACGTCCGCGCTTGCCCAGTGCCGCTTCCCCTCGTCGTCTCCCCAACAGGACGAGCTTGTCCTCCTTCGTCTTCTCCGCATTATCGAGGCGCTCACGATCCCCACATCATCCACCTCCAGCACACCCCAGAGCCTCCTCGACAACATGAACGACGAAGGCGTGTGCGAGCTGCTCGAGGTCGGCCTCGGCATGCTGGCCCGCGGACGACTCAGTGAGGGACTCCGCTCGTCTGCCCAGCTCTGCGTCCAGGCCATCACCCGCGCGTGCTTTGTCCGCCTCCACGGCCTCTCCCCCGAGGACGTCGAGATTGCCCTCCGCGCCGCCGACGACAAGGCAAAGGACAAGGACAGCAAGGCCGCCGAGGTCAAGGTGCCAGCTGAGCGCAAGATTTCCGAGGAGGCGGCTGAAGAGGCAGAAGCAGAGAAGGAGGCTGAGGAGGTAGAGGCCGAGGACAAGGCTACCGAGGACGCTGAAGCCAAGGAGCCCACTCCCGTGGCCACCCCCGCACCCGAGGCCGAGCCGACACCGCTCCAGTTTGTCCCGTACGGCCTCCCTACCATGCTCGAGCTCCTCCGCGTGCTTATCGCCCTTCTCAACCCGTCGGACCAGGCACACACCGACTCGATGCGCATGTCGGCGCTGGCCGTTCTCAACGCCGCTCTCGAGGTCGGCGGTGGCAGCATTGGCAACTGGCCCGAGCTGCGCGAGGGCGTCCGCGACGAGGGCTGCAGGTACCTCTTCCAGCTCACGCGCTCCGACTCGCCGCACCTCCTCTCCCAGAGCCTGCGCACGACGTCGACGCTCTTCTCGACGCTCCTTCCGCACCTCAAGCTCCAGCTCGAGTTGTTCCTCGCGTACCTCGTCGACCGCCTCACGCCCCCGACGCCCTCGCCCCTCCCCCCTCACCTCCGCTCCGACATTGTCCGTGGCGTGTCGCGCCCCGCGTCCCCCATGCCCGGTCACGGAACGACTAACGCCGACGGCTCAGTCGAGGGCGCGGACAAGTCGGCGTCATCGACACCAAAGCCGTACGCCCTCCTGCCCCCTGTTCCTGCCGAGAGCAAGGAGCTCTGGCTCGAGACCCTCACGCAGATCGCGACCCGCCCCAGCTTCATGGTCGACTGCTGGGCCAACTTTGACTGCGCGACCGACAGCGAGGACATTTTCGAGCGCCTCATTGGTTTCCTCACTCGCGGCGTCTACCCCTCGGGCCCGCGCCCCGACGGCGCGATGGTGTTTGAGGGTCTCGAGAGCCCGCAGCTGCTCTGTCTCGAGATTATCCTGTCGTTTATCGACTCGATGGCCAACCGCCTCGAGTGCGGCGACGAGGAGTGGCCCGCCGACGCGCCCGTGACTGCCGAGCAGCTCTCTGTGAGCAAGTCGCGCAAGGCCGTCCTCGTCCAGGGCGAGATCAAGTTTAACATCAAGCCCAAGGACGGCATAAAGTTCCTCGAGGAGAACGGCATCATCGTTCCTGGCGACGGTCCCGGTTCGGTCGAGGAGCGCCGCGTGCAGGCCATTGCTGCGTTCCTCCGCAGCTCGTCCCGTCTCGACAAGAAGCTCCTTGGAGAGTACATCTCCCGCCCCGACCAGCTGGACCTCCTCAAGGCGTTCATGGGCACGTTTGATTTCAAGGGCAAGACCATCGCCGACGCGCTCCGGGACCTCCTTGAGACGTTCCGTCTCCCCGGCGAGGCGCAGCCGATCGGCCGCATCACCGAGGTGTTTGCCACCCACTTCTTCAGCTTCGACCCCGGTGAGTTTCGGCCCTCTTCTCTGAGCTAACTCTCAGTCGAGATCGCGACCCAGGAGGCCGTGTACGTCCTTGCGTACTCGGTCATCATGCTCAACACCGACCTGCACAACCCGCAGAACAGGGTGAGTTTCCTGGACGCTTCTGAAACTGACATCAGAAACGCATGACGGTCGAGGACTACCGCCGCAACGTGCGCGGCGTCAACGACGGCAAGGACTTTGACCCCGACTACCTCGCTGCGATCCACGAGTCGATCCGCAAGCGCGAGATTATTCTCCCCGAGGAGCACGTCGGCCAGCCCGGCTTTGACTACGCGTGGAAGGGTCTCATGACGCGCTCGCGCACCGCGGGCCCGATGATCAGCTGCAACACTGCGCACTTTGACCGGGCCATGTTCCAGATTGCCTGGCGCCCACTCATCTCGTCCATTGCGTACGCGTTCACCATGTCGTCGACCGACGAGCACGTCATCCAGCACGCGATCACCGGCTTCCGCCACTGTGCTACGCTCGCGGGCCACTTCCAGATCCCCGAGGTGTTTGACACCATCGTGCAGTCGCTCGCCGCCGCGACGGACCTGCTCGACGAGACCGAGGAGGGCTACCACATGGGCAACTACCCCGTTGTGGAGCGCGATGGCACCTCGCTGACAGTGTCCCCGCTGGCTATCCGCTTCGGCCAGAGCTACCGCTCGCAGCTTGCCACTGTCGTGCTCTTTACCATTGCCAACGGCCACGGCAACTCGATCCGCGAGGGCTGGAGCCACATCTTTGAAATGTTCCAGACGCTCTTCCTGCACTCGCTGCTGCCCGCGCGCATGTTGCAGATGGAGGACTTTTTGGCCGGCACCACCACCATCCCCATGAAGCTCGCCACCCCTGCCGCGGCCCCCGAGCGCCGGCCCGAGGGCGGTGGTCTCCTTTCCACGCTGTCGTCGTACCTGCTCAGCCCGTACGGCTCGTCGCAGGACGCGCTCGCCGTCGAGACGTCCGAGGAGGATGTCGAGAACACGCTCGTTGCTGTCGACTCGCTCGCATCGTGCAAGCTCGAGGAGCTCTACGCCGAGATTCTCAACCTCGAGGTCGACGCGCTCATCCGTGCTCTCCGCGCCATCCGCGCGCTTGCCGAGGTCCGCACGACCCACCGCCTCGAGCCTCGCAGCACCCCCGACGGACCGCAGCGCTTCGAGGGCCAGCTGCCTTACGACCCCGTGTGCGTGTTCCACCTCGAGATGATGGTGTCGCTCGCGGCGCACGGCGCCGAGCACATTGCCGAGACGTGGCCGACCATCTTCGAGTACATTGCCGCGCTCCTGTCGAGCGCGCAGAGCTACAGCGTTCTGCTGATCGAGCGCGCCGTCGTCGGTCTCCTGCGCCTGTGCCTTATTGTCTCGGACCACCCGGCCCTCCGCGACCAGCTCTACATTGCGCTGGATGTCCTCCGCAGCCTCCCCTCGAGCGTCCTCAACGCGGTCTCCGAGCAGCTCATGGCTGGCGTCGCCAAGATTCTCGAAAAGGACGCCGGCGTCGTCAAGTCGCAGACCGAGTGGGGCCTCATTATTGCTCTCTTCCGTGCGACAGTCGCGCACCCCGAGGCGTCAAAGGTGACCCTTGCGATTGTGCAGAAGATGGCGACCGGCGGCGAGCCGGGATTGTCGGCTGACAACTTTGCCGGCGTCGTCGCACTACTTGACGAGTTTGCCACTGCGGCCGGTGCGGCCGCTGCGGGCCGGCACCAGATGAACCGCCGGCGATCGGACAGCGTGGCCGCGACGCTTGGCCCTACGGTCGAGCGCGGCCTGACTGCGCTCGACTCGCTGTACGAGCTGCGCAACGCGATCCCGACGCTCATCGAGCGCAGCGGCAAGACCACACACGATGCGTTCAACACGTTCTGGCTGCCCCCGCTGCTCGTCATTGGCAAGCAGTGCGTCAACGGCTACCGCGAGATCCGCCAGCGCGCCATCTCGTACCTGCAGCGCCTCTTGCTGTCGCCGCAACTCATGAGCGCGGACGGCAGCACGCTGCCGATCATCTTTGACCGCGTGCTGTTCCCCGTGCTCGATGAGCTGCTCAAGCCGGCCGTCTACGAGCGCGACCACGTCGGTGCCGCCGAGATGCGCCTCCGCGCCGCGACGCTGCTGTGCAAAGTGTTCCTCCAACACGTTGTCGGGCTGACGGACGCGAGTGAGCAGGTCGTCGGCGCGCAGTTTGTCAGGGTGCTCGATAAGCTCGAGCGCTTTATGCGCGGCGACCGCGACATGCTGGTAAGTTCTGGGCAGCTGTGCCTTGGTGCGATGCAGCTGACCATGTCTCAGAACGAGGTGTCCGAGAGCCTCAAGAACGTCGTACTCGTCATGTACTCGTCGGGCCTCGTCGTGCCGCCGCCGCCGGCCGACGGCGCGGACGCGCGCACAAACGAGCAGAAGGAGGTGTGGGCGGCCGCCGCGCCGCGCATCGAGCGCATGGTGCCGGGCTTCCTCGCCGAGGCGCTTGCGCCGCAGGAGGAGCTGCGCAAGTCTGCCGACGTGCGCCAGTCGTCTGAAAAGGAAAAGGCCGCCGCCGCTGCCGCTGCGGAGGGCGGGGACGAGCAGGCTGCAGAGGACGAGGTCAAGGAGAAGACGGAGAAGAAGGACTAAGGCAGGGCGGGGCCGAGACGGCGAGGGCGTAGATGATGTAGATCGTAGAACGGGTTGCATGCATTGGTATTCATGTATGTACATTGGCGCACGCAAACCAGTGTACAGGCCGGCGAGAAGCCTGGTCTCGGTGCTGCCGAGCAACTGTCAGTGGTACGTCAGGCCAGATTCCAGACACGTCTCGCCATGTACTGCGGACAGACTACGTACCTGCCGTCATCAATTGCCACGATGAGGTGAGATGAGATAGCTCCACTCACGGCCGGTGCTCCGTTATCTCCAAGTTGTTCAAACCAGCCCTCTGGCTCCGCTGTCCCCACGCTTCAGATTTGTTCTCGTCCACGGCCGGGGAGCATAAGAACGTACCTGCAACGCGCCAGTGGGGCGAGGCGACGGCGCCCCGCTCCTGCGACGCGGAGCACCCACCCAAGCTGCGCACCCTCGTCTACGTGCTACTCGGCAGGCTCCCATGCATGGCGCAGTCCCACAGTCCAGTCGCGTCCCACCACCACCCACCGGATCGCGCGGCGCCGAAAACCCCACACGGGCAACAGGTCTACCTACGGCTTACCCGGATATACGAGATCCAGCCCGGCGCCGAGGCGTCCGTTTGCCGTTATCTCGTCCTGCGGCGCACCCGGGGTGGCTGCGGCGGCGTCTGCTGGGATACTTAAACGTCGGCTCAGCACCACGGCCGCCGCCTCCTCCTCCCTTTCTAGATACTCTTTGGTGCGCTGCTGCCTGACGCGACTGACGACTAAACTGCCACGAGGAAACACGCAGCCTACAGCAACAGCAGAACAACGCACATCATGGCCGTCTCCAAGACTGACGTCCTCATTGTCGGCGCCGGCCCCGGTACGTCCCGAATACCCAGACACACCACGCTGACAGCCAGCGGGCCTGTTCCTCGCAACCCAGCTCTCCAAGCTCAAGATCGACTGCCGCATCGTCGACAAGATGGCGCACCCCGTGCTCCGCGGCCACGCCGACGGTGAGTGGCTGGCCCCGCGGCGTGCCCCACAGCCCCACAGCCTGCGATCCCGCACCGCGCCGAACCCTACCTGCATGTCGATCGTGGCGCTAACGCACAGGTCTCCAGTGCCGTACCGGCGAGGTGTTCGAGGCGATGGGCGTGCAGGACAAGTTTGCCAAGGAGTCGCACGAGTGTGCTGGTGAGTGTCGCTCAGGCTGAAGAATGGCTAAGAACGGTGGATGCCAGCCGAACTTTCGATGCTTGAACCACCCACTAACGTCCAGAGGTCATTATCTGGGAGCATGACGACGCTGTTGGCGGCATCAAGGAGACGAGCCGTGTTGTGGACGTGAGTAGCTGAGAGCCAGTTTGCAGCTAACAGCAGACGCTCCCTGGCCTGTCGTGGGTCCGCCACGTCAACCTCGGCCAGGACCGCGTCGAGGCCATCTTCATGGAGGCGATGGAGGAGAACAACAATCTCAAGGTCGAGCGCCTCACTACCCCGACGAGCATGGTCGTCGACAAGGCCAACCTCAAGAACCCCGCCGCGTTCCCCATCACCGTCACGCTGGAGAAGCTCCCGCCGCCGCCCGAGAGTGAGTGGGCGAACGGCGACATCAAGTCGGGCATGTACCGCTCCAACCTGTTCAACGACGAGAGCACCACCAAGGCCAACGCCGTCGCGGGAGACCACGCCGGCGAGGAGACGGTGCAGTGCAAGTATGTCGTCGGCTGCGACGGCGCGCGCTCCTGGGTGCGCAAGACGCTCGGCCTCGAGCTCAAGGGCGACTCTAACAATGTCTACTGGGGCGCGTTCGACGCCGTCATCGAGACTGACGTGAGTTGCACAACCCTTCCAATTAACTGACATCAGCTCCCAACCTCCCGCATGAAGCACATGGCGCACTCAAAGGCAGACGGCACCGTCCTGATGGTGCCCCGCGAGGAGGGCATGGTGCGTGTGTACACGCAGCTCGGTACACTCGCACCTGGCGAGCGCGTGAACCGCGCCGAGGTCACGCTCGAGAAGCTGCTCGCCAAGACGCAGACGGTCCTTCAGCCGTACAAGATCGACTTTCCCTACGTCGACTGGTACACGTGCTACGAGATTGGCCAGCGCGTCTGCGATACGTTTAGCGCGTACGACGACCGCGTGTTCATCGCCGGCGACGCGTGCCACACCCACTCGCCCAAGGCCGGCCAGGGCATGAACGTCTCGATGATGGACACGTTCAACCTCGGCTGGAAGCTCGCGTCCGTCCTCCGCGGACAGGCCAAGCAGGAGCTCCTGCACACCTGTGAGTTGACCCCAAGTGGTCCAAAACTGACAGGCAGACCAGCTCGAGCGTCAGAAGACCGCCCAGGAGCTCATCGACTTTGACTACAAGTGGTCGCGCATGTTCACTGGCCAGAGCAAGAAGAATGACAACGGCGCCAGCGACGAGATGCAGCAGCTGTGGACGCAGAGCATCAAGTTTACTTCCGGCACCGGCGTCCTGTACAAGCCCGACCTCATCGTGCTCGACCAGCCCACCAGCCCACTCGCGAAGAACGTCATTGTTGGATCTGTGAGTTAAAGTTGATTGCGCTGTCTACTGACGGCCAGCACTTTGAGAACCAGCAGGTTGTCGGCGCGATGAACGCGCACACCATCAAGCTCCAGACTCAGATCAAGGCTGACGGCCGCTGGCGTATTCTCAGTGAGCTTCCCAACACGTGGAGTAATCTAACCGCAGTCTTCCCCGGCGACGTCCGCAACGCTGACCGCCTCGCCGCGCTCCGCGCCTTTGCCGAGAAGCTCGACGCGCCCACTTCGCCGGTGCGGAAATACACGCCCAAGAACGACGCGACCGACAGCGTCATCGAGACGCTCACCGTCTTCGCCACTCTGCACAAGGACATCCAGCTCCTGCAGCCGACGTTCCCCGAGGTGCTCGTGCCCCGCCGGAAGCCGTATAACGTGCGCGCGTTCGACACGCTCTTCTCCGACGAGCCGAGCTACCACGACGGCGACAGCAAGGCGTACGAGGGCTACGGCATCGACCCCGCCGTCGGCTGTGTCATCGTCGCGCGCCCCGACCAGCACATCTCGGGCGTCTTTGGACTGAACCAGTACGACGAGGTCGCCAGGTTCTTTGACGGGTTCATGATTGAGCAGAAGTAGTGTGGTGTAGCATGTAGCAGCACGTGGCAGGATCAGATGCAAACATAGACATCACTGAAGGGCCGCGAGTTTGAGGCTCAGTGACGATCGAGGAGTGTTACGGCGCTGCGAGCGCGATTCCAGCGCGGTGAGAGAGGCCCCAAGGATCTTCTGGATTCTGTCCAACTGCCGCACATATGGACGGCCTGCAAGGGGGAGAGGAGGCCTGCGACTGAAGCAGGTGTGACCTGAGCGTTGGCTTAGCAGGGCTGGAATTGGAGCAGTGGCAGAGAAAAATGGCTTGTTTTAGAACTGGTAGAGGTTCCAACTGCGAGGTGCCACGCCTCTCATGCACTCAGCCAAGCCAAGTGCTAACAGCGCCCCTCATTGCTCATTCATTTGCATACTTTACTTCTCGGTCCTTCTTAACAATACTCTGCCGTCCTCCTTTGCGTACATTTAGATCTTCTCGACGCGCACCTCTCCGCCCGCCTTGTCGTCAATGCTGCTGGCCGTGGCGCTGACGTCCTCGCAGAGGAGCTGGAGGATGCTCTCGCGGCTCGCCTCCTCGTCCTCGGTGTCGTGGCTGTGGAAGAGCTGGTCCATCTCCTCGAGAGTGCGCCCTTTGGTCTCGGGCACAAACAGCCACGTCCACACGCCGGCGAGCGTCGCGAACGCGCCGAAAAAGATGAACGTGCCGTACTTGATGCCCTGGATCATCGGGGGCGTGACGAGGCCGATGATAAAGTTGTTGATCCAGTTGCTGCACGTTGTGATGGCCACGCCCTTTGCGCGGCGGCTCGACGCGTGGATCTCGGAGGGCATCGCCCACGGCACGGGACCCCAGCCGATACCGTACGAGAGCATAAAGGTGAAGATAAAGGCCACGCCGGCCCACGCAGCCGCCTGGTTGTTCTCCCAGTCGTGCGAGTAGCGGCCAATGAGACCCGCCACAGTAAAGTGCGACGCAGCCATACCGAGGGCGCCCAGCAGAAGAGGAGGACGGCGACCAACGCGGTCGAGCAGGAAGAAGGCGATACAGGTGGCGACGAACTGGGAGATGTTGAGCACACCGGAGAGCGTGAGCTGGAGCTCGTAGTCCATGCCCAGCTGCTCAAACAGGGTCGGAGCTGCATGTCAGGACGTTGTAGGGAGAGTTTGTAGTGGCAGGGGCAGACAGAAGTGGCTGAGGAACGACTGAGCGTCTGGAACAGCCCTCTGGCCCCGAGTCTCAACACTTCCAGCCCCCCACTCTCACTTACAGTAGTAGACAAGGGCATTGACTCCGACAAACTGCTGGAAGAACATCAACATGATTCCAATCATCGTCTTGCGGATGATATTCTTAGAGAACATGTCCTTCCATCCGGCGACCTCGAGGGCGAGTTCGGACTTGGCATTGGGGTGGGCCTGGGTGATGACCTCGCGGTTGCGGAGAGCCTCGGCGCGGATCTGGAGCCACTCGGCCTGGACGCGCGGGTCGGTCTTGGGGAGCTGGCGGAGGCGGCAGAGGGACTCGAGACACTCGAGGTCGCGCCCGCGGAGCGCGAGCCAGCGAGGCGAGTACGGGAGCATCCAGAGGATGCCGCAGAGGATGATGGAAGGCGCCATCTGCACAGTGAAAGGGAGTCGGAACGACCAGTCGCCGGCGATGTGACGTGTGCCGTATGTCTGGGGTCAGTTCTTGCCAGTGATGCGCGTTTAACTTACGATATAGAACATGACAATGACGCCAAAGACGATCATGTTCGCTTCAACGACGAGCAGCGCGCCGCGGATATTCGGAGGGGCGATCTCGGAGATGTACATTGGCGCCGTGCTCGAGAGAATGCCAATGCCAACGCCGCCAATGAAGCGGCCGACCACGAGCTGGGCGAAGCTAAAGGCCGCGGCCTGGAGGACCGAACCGATGACGAACCACACCGTACCGACGACTGCCGTCAGCTTGTGTTAGGACAGCAGGTGACATACCAATGGACATCTTGCGCGAGTACCGGTCCGCAACGTAGCCGGCCTGGAGAGCACCGAGGAACGCGCCGAGCTCGAGGAGTGCGGTCATGACACTGCTGTCAGGTGAGGCGTCCGAAGAAGAGCTCACCCTTTGTTCAAACCCGCGTGGGAGTTTTGCTTGAGGTCCGTCTCGGGGAACCGTGCCAGAAACTGGGGCATTGTGAGAGAGATGGAGAGGATACCCTGGTCCTGGGGAGTCAGTGTTGACCATACTCGGCTGGAGTAAAGGGAGGTGCCCAGCCCGTAAAGAGGTCACTACTTACAAAGCCAAACAATAGACCACCCATGGTAGCAGCAAACGCGCCGATCAGGACGGTACGCGACGCGAAGAGATCGCGAATGCCTGGAGGTCAGCGATTGTCCATGAGCCGAGCGCTATAGTGGTGCAACTGCCTAGTGACCACCACAGTGTCACTTTCGAACCTCGGTGGTACTCACCGCTGCCACCCAAGGACTGAGCGAGCGCCTGCGGGTCGTGCGCGAGCTGGATCGCCTCGGGCGAGAGCTCGATGCCGAACGTGTCCATCGGCGGGATGCTGTCGCGGTCCGGTGCGTGCCGCGCGGCGGTGACGCGCTTCGGCGCGTCGGTGCTGCCTGTGCTGAACATTGTTTATGCTGTCGGCTGTCGCAGAGTCTTGTTCCCGGCTGACTCGATACAAGACAACGATACGATAGTCGGTCGGTGGAGTGGAGTAGTTGGACCTTCGAGGAGCTCAGGAGCGCAGTAAAGTCACCGATCGAGATGCTGATGCGGGACCCCGAGCGCCCGGTCGGCTAGCTTTTAACTGTTCGAGTCGCATGAGCGATGGACAATGATGAAAGGAGTAGAGAGGCAGGACAAGGGTGTGTGGGGCTCAAATCGGGGTTACAGCACTTTCCGGTATCTGGTTTGCTGTGCAATGTATCGGCGGCTGGAAATACAGTGGCCGTGGGCAACAAGGTTAGATCCGACGTTGGTCGGAACGTCCGCAGCGCCACGAAAGAGTCAGTCACCAAGATAATCAGGCGATCACAGCAAGATCCCGATATCCCATCTCTCCCCACTCAGACTTCTGCCCGACTTTTCCACAAACTCCACGACAAGAGCATAGTCTTCAGCACAGATTCTGCCCCAAAACAGAACAACGCCGGGGTGGGCCAGTTCGACAACACGAGACACTGTGATTAAACCCGACTTTAAAAATATCTCCGATGTTTAGGCGGTGGTCAAACTGCCACGGAAGGTAGTTTCGTGGGCTGCTCGTCTGCCGACGAGCAAGATCCGGGAGGGCTTCGGCCTCCGGAGACTGTCAGACAAGGGCCACGGGACGCCAAGGTCGGACTTTGCATCAGACATGGTCACAGGATCGGACTTCAGTTGATTGTCTTTCTTTTACATCGGTGTTCACATTTTCACCCATGTTCAGAATATCTCCGCGGAGTTTTCAGTGACCGTCGCTGCCCTCGGATCTAAGACCTTATGATGCGTAAGCGCGCGGATCACCGGGGCTACGATCAACTGCAGACGCCGAACAACACTTCGGAGTTGCGAGCATACGAGTCTGAGCTCAATCGCTCAGCATCCGCTAGGTGTTTGCCAGCCGTTTGCCCGGCGTTTGCCAGGCACATCCTCGGCCGACCGCATATAACAGTCTCTCCCTGACCTTAGCTTTCTCCCTCATCCTCTCCACGACCCCCGTCACGAAGAAGAGCGGCCACAGATGCTAGTCTGTACTGTTGCCTGGCGAACCCTGCCATTGCAAGCTCCAAGACGGAGCAGGGATCTTTTCTAGTGCCAAATTCTTCCAACCACTGAACGAAGATGTTGCAAAGGGAATCGGTTGCCGTCTGGGAGGGTGGGCCTGATGCCTCCGACAAGAAGTCGACTTCCAACACACAATGTACTTGGGTTTGCGTCGCTGTCGGCGTTGATACTGCTTAATAGGAGCTGGAATGGAAGGCGAGTATGGAGACCGGTCTGTCCCATCTGCAGAGCCCAGGGCCACCTGTTCAGGGAGAACCTCCAGCCAAGGACGTTCTACTTTCTTCTTCGTCGGATCAACCCCGGAGCTCAGTGGCCATTGGTATCTCTCCGTAGGGCAGAATGGCCCCTGCTCCTCATGTGATTATCACAATGCCAAACTTCCTTCGTGGACGAACAGCCCGGCACAGAAGTTATCGTTGCCCCCTTAGTTTAATGGTAAAACGAAGGTCTCATAATCCTCAGCCCTGAGTTCGATTCTCAGAGGGGGCACAACAACAACAGGAGCAGCAGCAACAGCTGGAGCATCTCTTCTTCGTTGCAGACGCGGGAGAGAACGAGGAACAGGCGGGCAGCAGCCCCGCGGATTGATGTAAGGCAATCAATCAATCACGCGCGGCGATCTGCCCTTCGGGGCGGGTCCGCATGCATTCTTCCACAGGGCTGGGCTGCGCTTTTTCCAGGACTGACTCCGCGAGTCAGCGACTCGGCTTGGGAGACTACAACGCGATGAGAAGCATAAGCGACAAACGGCGGCGACAATTTGATGAAGCTGGTGCTTTGTAGGATGCCAATTCCTGGCCCAGCGCGAGTTGCCCATCCTGCAGTAGCTCTGAGCCAGCGCCAGGTGTGAGTGGCAGTCGTGCTTTGAACGCGCGMWCWAGCAACGTAACCATCCGGACTTGCCTTCAGCCTTGCAGGTCAGCGCCAAGAGGAGGGGAATTCGAGGCCGAGGCCAGTCAGTAGACGTTCGAGGAAAGAAATCAATCACGCGGAGCACTCTAGACGCTATCGGCTCCGCTTGGACGAGCTCCGTTGACAGGTGCGTCTTGGCTTGAGACTAGAGCGAACGCCACACGAAGCGAAGCATGGCGGCAGCGTCGAAGGCTGGTTAGCCTGCACAGGGAATGGGAGTGGTAAGCGTCAATTTGCATGCACGACTGACTGGCTATGCAGTCTCCGCAACATGAATTCCTGGTCCTTGCCTGCAATGGTATGGCGCCGCCGACAGGTGCGTCCATTTCTGCGTCGTGTCCGTGCAAAGGCGGGCGCGCAAAGGTCGTACTCTCTGCGCCATCCGTGCTCCGTACTTCCTGCAGCATGCATACCGCGTGGTGCGGACCGCAGAGGCGCACATTCGTGCGCAGACGTGCGCACGACTAGGCCGGGGGCTGTGGGATGACCCTCCCGCTCTCCCGCACTTTGCCCCCCGCTACAGGCGCCACGGGCCATCGTCGTCATTGAGCCATTCGTGTCGGTCGGGCACGCCCGTGCGGCAGAGGACCGCCAGCTGCCTGGCACTGGCGTTGCCGAGGTGGTGCTTGTACACAACAATGTCTCACTCGCCGCGCACGCATGTCGTACTCATGCAGTGCCCGACACGATACTGTATCAGGAGCGACGCAAGGCCCCCTCGGAGCTATGCATGCCCGACGACGCGCAGGCGGGCGGGCATACATAAGGCTGCAGGGGACACTGTCCTCGGCGATGCTTCTCCTCCTCGCTCCCCTCGCTTTGTCAACACTACTCTACACGCCTCCAGCTGCCGCCACTACGATGGAGATCCTCTTCTTTGTCGCCTTCTTTGTCCTCTTCGCGCTCGTGTCCGCCCTCCTCCGCGCAGTGTGCGCATACAGCGCACGCGAGCGTATCGAGCTGCCGCCCTCCGACGAGCCAGCGGACAGGTTGTAGTGCAGTCCGCGAGCCTCAACCCCGACCCCGGCGCCGGCCCCCTCTCGCCGCCGGCCCCCTCTCCCCATGCTCACCGCTCACCGCTCACTGCCAAGCCCAAAGTGACACGCAACACTCGGAGACGGAGTCGAGTCCCGCCCTCTCACGGCCCACGGAATCGCGTCAAACTGGCAGGCAGTACATGGCCGCTGTCGCCACCGACGACAACACCAGCACCCCTGTCGCTGCATGGACCTCGACTGCTCCAAACATCTGTTCTACCACCTCCACATGTCCTGCCGCACCCATGTCATACACGTCACGCGCTCACCAACCCACGACCTACGGCCCACGGCCCACGATCTGTGCACTGTCTCCGCCCCTGCCCCCCGCGTAACCGCTCATCCCATGTACTCTGTAACCTAGTGCCGCAATCTACATCATCATGCATATATAACAGCCGACACCGCAGTCGGGGTCCTGTCCCTGTCTCTACAGGGGGTGGGTAGTGGAGTGTTGGGGGGTAGGTGCGTTATGGGAGCGTAAAAGTAAACAAAATGTCCGGAAGAGATGGGCTGTGTGGAATCGCCCGTACATGGCCTTGAACCTGGTCTTGCGCCGCCGCGCGCGCGCGTGTCCTAGCGCGTGTCCTTCTTCTCCTGCTGCATCTGCATGCCAGCCATGCCCTGCTGTTCCGCGGGCGACGCCTAGTTCCGTTCCGGGTACTGCGTGCGGAAGCGCATGCCGGCCTCGTGGAGCGCAAAGAACATGGGTCCGCGCCGCTCGAGCTCGGCCTCGGGGTGCTCGTCCGTCGAGTACAGGAACGCGTCGCGGATGGCCATCAGGTTGGCCTGCATCTGCTCGACGCGCTCGAGGGGAATGTCGTTGAGGATGCGCTCGACCTGGTCGAGTTCGGTCGGGTGGATGCGCACGCTAAACTGTGACCAGTCGAGCATGGACGCGAACGGGTAGTGGCTGCCCTCGGCGAGCAGGATCGGAATGCAGCCGGCGTAGATTGCATCGTTGACACGGGGCGACCAGCCTGGGCGTTAATTGATGTTCAAGAACAGAGCGGCACAATCCCGTTTTCGCTCGCCGTACTTACCAGCAATACCGCGCGGCTGCGGGCAGAAGCGCGCACCGTTGAGATTACCCATGTAATCCTCGTAGTCTGCAAAGATGGACTGGGGGCCCTCGCCCGGGACGAGCTCCTCGTCCGAGACGCCGCCACGGTGGCAGGCGAGACGCAGGCGCTCCGATTTACCGGTGCCCCAGTACGTTCCCGCCCAGTTGATGAGCTGTGAGCGCTGGCGCGCGGGCTTGACGTTGGCAATGTCCTCGAAGCGAGCAACGAGCTTCTTGGACAAACATGTGCGTGCAGGTACGACCACGTCCTGTGTTGGGCGGTAGCAGCGCGAGTCCCAGTCGCCCATGACGCTCCACACGAGCGCGTTCTTCATTATCGGGTCGGGGTAGAGGGCCGGCTTGCCGTTCTCCTTGTTGCGCACGCGCGACTCCCAGATCTCCCACGTGAACGCGAGGCAGATTCCCCAGTCGTGCGTCATCATGAGCGCGACAGCCTTTGTCTCCTCGTTGATGCCCTTGATGGTCTCGGAAGCGTAGCGCCAGACGTCGTGCAGGATAAAGTCGGCATTGTCGCAGTGCTGGTAGACGGGCAGAACGATGAGGTCGGCCTCTTCGGCAGGCCCGCTCAGGTGACGCATAGCCTTGTACATGATGCTGTCGGCCGAGAAGCAATGGGTCTTCTGCAGCTTGTGACACTCGGCTGCTTCAATCTTCTCCTGTCCCGGGTACTTGTCGACGACATGGACCTTGATAAAGTTGGGCTGGTAGTGGAGGTAATCGCGAGCCTCGGTGAGGAGAATGTCGCGCCAGTCCGTCTTCTTCACTAGCTGTTCGAGGATACGGTCGTAGCCGCCGAGCGTGCCGAGGTGCGAGAATGTGGTCTTGGAGACGGGGTGGATACCGCGGCCGAGCGCAATCAGCGGGTTCTCACGGCGGCGGGCGCAGTTGTCCGCCTGGACACACTTGCAGTTGCCGGTCTGGACGCAGATTGTCGGCGAGTTGCAGTCGTTCCAGCACGGCGGGAGCTCCTTGAGGGCCCAGCGGTCGGGGAGCCTGGTCGTCTTGGAGGCGCGGGTCGTCGCTGCCATCCTGTCCTTTACCAGCTCGGCAGTCTTCTTGAGCTTGCTGACCATGGCTTCAGAGTACGCGTTCGATGCATGCGCGCGGTCGCACAGGTGCAAGCGGCGCGACGCGTTGAATGCAATCTGTCCGGTGTCGCCGAAACGGATATCCGCAGACTCGTGGTCGTCGAGCAGCAGCGGCCAGTCGCCCTCGCGCTCGCAGCAGAGCATCGCGAGGCGCATGTCAAAATGCGACTCGGCGGGGGACCGGAGGTGGAACTCGGTCTTCTCGCCCTTGGAAACGGCAGCGATCTGCTGCTGGGGAGTCTTGCCGGGGAGCATGACGCGGAGAATCGAGTTGTCGGGGGCAACTTCGACGTCGAAAATGTCGATATGCGGGGTCTGGTCTCCATCCTTGAACAGCTCCCACTTGACCTCGCCACCCTTTTCAATGTCGTCCTTGCGCAAACCGAGCCAGCCCATGCCGTTCTCCTGCTGGAAGCTTACAGTTGTCCGTCCGTTGCTCTTGCGCTTGTTGTCCGCAACATGAACGATCCACACGGTCGCGTTCCAGTTGTACGCCTTGACGCGCACGTCGTCGGCGAGGCAGTGCTTGCCGTCCTCGCACTTCATGTGATGCATGAATCCGCTGTTGTCAAAGCCAATGTTGACTGTGCAGTTGTGCAGCTTGTACAGGTCGCGGTTGCGGGCGTCCTCGGGGAGCTCGGCGACGTCGGCGACGTTGGCAAACTGCGGGCAGTGCGAGTTGACAAAGTTCTCCGTGTAAGCCGAGACCTCCTGGGCGAGTTGGAGCATGGCCATTGCAAAGCCATACGGGAACTCGATCGTGGGCGACCACTCGAGCACCTCGCGCGCGCGGCGGTTGGAATACTCGCTGGCTTGGCGCGGAGACTTTTGGTCACCAATGTCGCGGAGGGGAGACTCAGTGTCCACCTCGGTGCGAACTACTTCGACAATTTCCTGCGTCCTCCAGCGCTTGCCGCCCTTGACAATGTTGAACACGTCGAGGGTCGCCTTTGCGCTGTTCTTGTGCTCCTCCTCGAGGTGGTCGATGACGTGAATGAGCGCCTGGACGGCGTCCTTTACATTGAGGAGATCCATCGGGGGGAGATCCGAGTTGTACTGGATCGGCAGCGAGGAGACGGCGTTCTGGATCAGGCGGGGCATGAATGCCGCGGGAATGTTGGACACGCGCGGGTAGCCGTAAACATCAGAGAAGCGGACGATGGCACCGCGGAGCGACTCTACGGGTGCGGAAGCAAGATCGTCATCGTTGTGCGAGTGACCTGAAACGTCGCTGCCCGAGCCTGCGTCGTGGGTGCGGAAGTGCTCGCGGATGGCCTCCTCGGCGGCGAGCTTGGTCTTGCCGATCCAGGTTGTCGGCTCTGTGGGAGAGCCCTCATCTGTCATGCCCTTCTCGGTGACGCCATACACCTCGGTACTTGAGCCGAACATGAGCCATGGGAGAGAACGCTCCTTTTTGCCCTTCCATGGAATTAGGCCGCCGCGGGTACCGCTCTGTGCCTCATTGATCGCCGTGAGGAGGGCCTTTGTGCCGCCGACGTTGACGCGCTCACACTCGGCGTGCTTTGGCGCACACCACTGCTCGAGGGAGATGGCCGCAAAGTGGACAATGCCGTCGAAATGGGTGCGCTTGAGCAGCTCGGGGAGGCCGTTGCCGGTAATGTCGATGCGGTGGTAGTTGACCTCGCTCGGGAGGGTGGCCGGTTTGGCGACAATGTCTGCCGCGTGGACCGTGTATTTGTGTTCGACGAGACGGGCGATTAATGCGTGGCCAAGGGCTCCCGCGCCGCCAGTGACCAGGATTGTCTTGTCGCCCTTGTTCTTCCACTGCATCCATTCTGCAAACGGCCGGGGTTTGGGCCCAAGCTGCTCCTTGACGAGAAAGTCGTCAGACCACTCGGTGTCGCCCCACGTGTTGGTGCCGAGTCCGCCGGTGCGGACTCGGTCGCCGTCTGCGCGGGGGTCGTGGTGGTGTCCGCCAAAGATGAAGAAGAGGGCAAACAGGCCGACGACAGCTAACAGCAGGCGATTCCGCCGCAATGGTCCGAGGAGCATGGACATGGTGGGGGTGCTGCTCGGAAGTAGAGTTCGAAGGGAGGGAGATTATAGTCGATCGGCGGGGCGTCGGAGGGAGGGAGGTGGCGGGGTGGGGGATGCGTGGGATGCTGCTCGCCGACAAGGAACTGGGGATGAGGCGAGCCGCTGCGTGCGTTGGGGGTGTTACAGGCGACGAAGAGAGAGATGAAGAGAGAGAGAGAGAGAGAGAGAGAGAGAACCAAAGTCCCCGTCGTCGTAGGTCGGTCGTGGTCAGATGGTGCGCAACGGTCGTGCCTAGTCCCGTTGTCCCGGCTCTCGGCATTAGAGTTTATTACAAAAGTGACATCCTAATCACCATTAGGATGAATTCCTAATACCCAAAAGGGTCAGGGCTGGGAAAAAGACGGCGGATTCAGGGAATATAGCCCGGGGAGGGGGTGTTGCCATTCTCTCCACTCGACGCCATCGACATCCCACCACCAACCTCCATCCTCCATCCTCTCCTCTCTTCTCCTCCTCTCTTCCCATCATCCCCCCACACACACCGCCAGCATCATCAACCCCAGAACCCCCCAATGTCCGCAGCCTACGCACCAGTGCCCGGCAGCGAAGGCGCGCGCGGAGTCACAGGCGGCCTCCGTCTTCGCATCCGCCCCCTCCAGCTCCTCCTCCTCTTTGGCGTCGGCGTCGTGATCCTCGTCCCGTTGCTGGCTGGCTCGGAGCGCCGCGCCCAGGTCGGAAACTACATCTCCAACTCGCGTCTCGGAAGCGTCAGCAATGGTGGATACCGCCATTCGTCTGAGCATATCGTCCAGGCGTCGGGCGGTATCCCCGACGACGAGGACGTGCCGCTCACGCTCGAGGCGCGTCTCAAGTACCTCCTCCAGCGTCCAGCCCTCGATCAGTGGGAGTCTGAGCTTCCCAACCGCCACGCGTGCCCCATGTTTACCTACGCTCGCAACACGTACTTTTTCCACGACGGCAAGGACAGCCAGTGGTCAAAGGTCACAAGGGACGACGTCAGGCGCTACCGCCAGAAGATGGTCGACTACTTCCGCACCCTCGACCGCGAGGGCGTCAAGCTCGTCTGGGACAAGAGCATGGAGGCCAACACACCCGTCGAGGAGCGCCGTGGCATCATCTACACTGGCGGTGAGGGCGTGAGTAAAACGACGCCGTATCGCTGGCAGGCGTGGGTGACACATTTACATTGAATAGTCGCATCTTGTCCCCTCCCTGAGACACCCCTAACACATGCCACAGAAGACTCTCAACCGTCTCCGCTTCTCCCTCATCATGCTCCGCAAGGTCCTCAAGTGCACCCTCCCGGTTGAAATCTACTACTATGAGGGCGAGATGACCGACGAGGCCGTCCGCAAGGAGTTTACCGAGGACTATGGTGTGACTCTCGTCAAGAGCTCCGTGCCCAAGACACATGGCAAGCTGTGGAGTGAGTGCGGCGGGTCCAAGCCAGGGGAGTTTCCAAGCAGCCAGCTGACATTGCAGTGATCAAGAACCGCGCGTTCCTCGACACAAAGTTTACCCAGTTCCTCTACATGGACTCTGACAACCTGCCCCTCTCGGACCCCACTGCGCTCTTCGAGTCGGTAGAGTTCAAGCAGAGCGGAAGCGTCTTCTGGCCCGACCTCAACAAGGACCACCGTGGGTAATCATGTCTGTGATATACGCTAATCCGCAGCGGACAATGCCATCTGGCGTATCATGGGCCGCACATGTTCGGACGACCACTGGCCCGGCGAGTCTGGCCAGGTCGTGTACGACAAGAGCGCCAACGACGGCCTCAACCTCGCCGTGCTGCACCTCTCCAACCACATGATGGACAACTACGAGGAGATGTACGGCTTCCTGACCTATGGCGACAAGGACACTTATGTGAGTGGAGACGTCTCGCTCTGCAGCTGACAGCAGCGCTACTCGTTCTACGCGCTTGGCCTCCCGTACCAGCAGCCCCCGCGCATGTTCGCGTCTGCAGGCGGCTACCAGCGCCGGGACGGCACAAGTGACGACAATTACTTCTGTGGCCACGCGATGGTGCAGTGGGGCCTCACCCCCCCGTCCAAGCGCTACGACACGTCCTACCACTCGCCCCCCGCGTTCCTGCACACCATCCTCACAAAGCACCGCTATGGCCTGCAGCCCGAGAAGCTCTTTTCGCACATCAAGCGCCCGCGCGAGGACGGCATCCTCGACCCTCGCCTCGTCCGCACACTGTACGAGTTTACCGGCGACTGCTTCGCCATCACGCTCAAGGGCCCCGACGGGCTCCCCGACTCGCCCAACTCGTACTTTGACGGCCAGGGCACCGTCATTGAGCCCATGTCGCACATTCTCGAGGACCACGTCTGGGACGCGCTCCGCAAGATGAGCGTCGACATTGCGGGCCTCAACAAGCCTGGCGACAGGTAATGTGTCACACTGACAGCCAAATTCTGCGACAGGCAACAGTGCCGCTGCTACGTGGTTACGAACCAACGAACCAACGAACCTACGAACAGTACATCAGTGCGGTCAGCGCGATCCGCACGATACCTCTTTTCTCGAATCTTTACTTCCTCTCTCCCTCTCTTTCGCTCTCTCTTATCCCAATCTCGAGCGGGCGCCGCGGGACGCGCGGCGCGCCGCTTCGAGCCACTTTCATACATGCATCGGGTTCGACTGGAGCGGGGTTGTAGCAGCTGCAGCGGTGCGGGGCACTGACAGAAGATGGCACGGCCGGGCGGGGCCGACAGTGCGGCTCCCGGATGCCTCCTCACCACACCCGTTGGTCTACAGACCGCCAGTCGAGTAGTGGTGTTTCCATCGCAGCGTCAATCTGAGCACGCCCCTGTGGCCTGCTGGTATATCTGAGAATATATCTGAGATTTACGAGGGGGGGCAGGCTCAGGTCCGAACTTCCTACAGTGGGCAATCCCGGACCCAGACCTGCGCTCGTTGACATCTATATAGAAATCTTCGCTAGTATATCGGTTAGTATAAGCGTCTCTCACGTGGTCACGCTAGAGCAGGGTTCGACTCCCTGGCGGAGAATACTTTTTCTGCTCTGCAAGTGCATGCAAGAGAGTGTGCAAAAGAAGGACGGAAAGGATCCTGAGGTTGTTGGAACTTTTTCGGTCGGTGGGTGGTGGGATCGGCGGTGAGTGTGGCGCGATTTTCGGTTGTTGCCACCTTGAAAGCGCTAGGCTACCATCATCAGCCCGCGCTACGTTTACGGTTCTAGGATACTCCCTCCGTCTTCCGCTGGACGGCGTGCCGCCCTTGTGCATAGTGCGCCCCCGAGTGCGCCCCCGAGTGCTGGCATGGGACCAAGTCATCGCGGCGGCGGAGGTTGCTTTCCAGATATGGATGGCGCGAGGGACTGTGCTTGGAGGGACCAGCCGCGCAGGCGCGCAAGGGTCTCGCTCCCGGCACGCGGCGCCACCGTGCCCCGCGCGCGCGAGCGGTCCCTAGAGGTGCACAGTTATGCCTATCTCACCTGGCCTTTCCTCTCTGTCTGTCCGTTTCTGCTCCTGGTAGACAAACCGCCTGCCGCGCAGGAAGGGAGATAGATGGGAGGTGGCCATCTGGGACGCGACGACCGCGGGCGTGCGAGCGCAGCGACGAGGAGCAGCACTTCCAGGTGCGCGGCGGCCGGCGGGGCTCGGCGTTGTCGGCGGGCGGGGCGGCTGGCGCGTGATCAAGGGTCAGGTATGCTTGGAGGCCCACACGGCCCCGGCGGCGGCATGCGTCTGTGAGAGATAAGGCGTCGCCGCGCCCCGCCGCCGGCCGGTTTCTCAGCTACATTCATTGAATGCAGCACAGATCCTATCGAGTCGGACAGATACGGCAAATACAATAGGGCGACCGGAGTGGGGCGGATGCTTGAAGCGGCTTTGCCTGCAGCTCCGCTTGGGCCTTGGCCGGTGCGCACTACCCCAACACACGCCCATATGCCCATGTCCGCTGATCGCTCGCGGGGCGTGCAGGTTGCGGAATTGTGGCTCATGAATTGTGGAATGGCGGGGCGTGTGGCGCAGAGCACGAGGAATGGAGCAGCGCGCGCCAACGACGACTCGAGCTGCCGCGAGCCGTCTGTCTCGCATCGTGGGAACTCGGCAGCGTGCCGCGCCTCGGCACAATGCCTGCGGCGTGGTGGCGGGGCAAAGCGACAGCCTCGAGGCGGCACGGCCTGTACATCCGACAGCTCCAAGTTGGCGTCTTGCAATGCGTGGCTGTGCCAAGGGCAGCACTTGTCTCTCGCGCGGGCCACGGACTGGACGTCGAATGGGAGGAAAGACTTGACATTAATATACAATATGCATAGGAGAATAGGGTAGCACGCGCCGGGCGTGGGGTGAGGATGGCCGCGTTCGAGTGAACGCGGTAATCGTGAAAATAAAAGAAAAAAGTGCACCGCGCTCACGCACGGTGCTGGTGAACGAAGTACGGCTGATACAGTACATTGTACACACGCGGTCGTGGCGATACGGGCAGCTCGTGCCAGTACGCGCCGACAGCAAGGTTTTGAAAACAAGGGGTGGAGAGAAGCGTGCCCGGAGGGTGGGCGGAGAGATAACAATCGATGCGGGGGCATGGGATGACAGAGATGTGCGAGGATGCGGGAGGGGGCGGCGAGACCGGCGCCGACGATGCTGTGCTGTGCGTTATGCGTTGCGTAAAATGAGGCGTCGTTACTTCTGACAATGTATCCAGAAACCCAAAAAGTCTCCGAAACATTACAGTCCAAAGAACTCGCTCTCAAACTCGACACCATGGACGCTCGCCCTCTTCCAGGGGGCGATGTTCTGGCACGCTTCGCGTGCGTCGTTGACGAGATACTCGGGTCCGCATGCCGCAACAAACAGGCCGCGGGGGTCGGTGATGGAGCGGCCGTGGCGGGCGATCGTCTCGTCGACAATCGTGGACACGGAGCCGGACAGGTCCGGGCGGCCGCGGTACGCCCAGATGCTGCTCATGGGCTCGGTGCAGTCGGTCTGACGCTGCTGGAGTGAGGCTAGCGTCATGGTGGACGCGTTGCGCGCGAGCCAGTCCGCCTTTTGCTTCTCAGCCGGCGTGTTCGCGTACGTCAACTCGGGACGGATCTGGTAGTCGTCCGTGTGTCCGCTCGTTGACGCGTAGCAGCCCTCAAAGCTGCCGGCGCCGTGGCCGTCCGACGACGGTGAGGTCGGCGAAATCGGCGACGAGGACGAGGACTGGTTCACGTAGTAGCCCTGTGCGTACGCCTTTTGCTCGCCCTCGTTAAAGTCATAGTCGCCGGCAAACTTCTCCATGTCGCCCGTGTCGAGGTAGCGCGTGCCGGTGATGAGGGTCAGGGGCTGGTTCTTGGGCGCGCGGGTAACAAAGATGTGGACGCGGAGGGCGGTGGGGAGCGCAAGGTCTGCGCCGTGGCGGCGGCCGTCGAGCGCGCGGGACTCCCAAGCCTTGGCGCGGGCGACGAGCGCGTTGAGCTTGGGCATGATACCGCGCGCGACCTGCTCGATGCGAACGACCCAGACGAGGTCGATCGTGCGCGTGGCGACGGCACCAGTGGGCGAGCGGTTGATGAGGTCCTCGGCTACGCCAAGAGAGTGCGAGATGCCGGAACCGCCAGCAACAAGAACAATGGAGGAGAACGAACAGGGGAGGGTGTTGCCAAGACCACCGTACGGCCCCTCAACAATGATACGAGCCCTGCGCTTCCACACTCCCGCTTCAGCCTGCAGCTCCATGGCGTGGCCACCAGAAGTAGCCTCTGCGTAGAGGCGCGAGGTCCAGTCGCCGGCCGCCTTGACCATCAGCTGCATGCCGCCTGGGGTGTCGGGGGCGTTGGCGATGGTGAACGGGTGGCACTCGGCGGAAAGGAGGCCAAGACCCATGATGCGGATGCGGACGTGCTGGCCAGCACGCCAGCCAGTGGTGATACCAGGAACAGTGATCAGAGTAGAGGTCGTACCGCCGACAGCCTGGATCTCGCAGTCGGCGACACGGGTCTTCATGAACGAGACGAGCATTGAGAAACCGTAGATGGAGCCCGAGGCGATCATCCATGGGGGGCAGGAGGAGTGGTGGTAGTACATGCCGATGAGGAGGCTGAGGACACCAAGAATGTGGGACGCCTTGAAGAGGCCGTACGCGACGCGACGGATGACCGGAAGCGAGGTGATGACAATGACGCAAATGGCAATGAAGCCGGCCCAGCCGGTGGCGCCGAGCTTCTGAGTGGACATCTTGGCGAGGACGCCGCTCTGGGCCCACTTGACAATGTAGCCGAGAGAGTGGAAGGCGCCGGCAAAGAACATGACGCGGCCAGAGACCTTGTGCAGAATGCGGATACGGTCGTAGGACTTGCCGATGGCGAGGCCGGGGAGGTTGGCACGGACACCGAGGGCAATCACTAGAGGGATCTGAGTAAGGGCAACGATACCGGAGCGCTTGTAGTTGCCGCCAGGACCCCTTGCCATGAGGTCCTTGGGGGGCTGGGGTCCGAGGTCACACTTGTAAACCATAGCAGCGATGCAGAACGCAAGGTAGGCCGCCACAATGGCGAGCATACGGGTCTCTGCCGCGGTGTAGAGGAACCATGGCATGTTGACGAACGGCGAGGACGTCCAGATCCAGCCAAAGGGGAGACGCGAGACGATGGGGTTGACGTGGGGAGGAGGCGACAGGTGGGAGCGGGTGGTGCCGGGGACAGCGTCGTTGCAGCTGCTGCATGCGTACGGGCTGTCACCTGCGGCGCGGCGGCCGACGGACCCGGGGCGGCCCTTGCTAAGGAACGATCCGGTGAAGAGATCACCACCAGAGACAACCCGGGCGCCAGCCTCAACCGAGCGCATCTTCTGGTGGAGACCGGCCTCAAAGGCATAGTTTGGACGCGAGGCGTCGTGCTTTGGAGGAGGACGGTTCGGGTGAATTGAGGCGTAGAGGCGACCGAGGAAGCGCGGGACGGTGAGGAGCGCGCACAGCCCGAAGAGCGCGGCAATGGCATACATGAGGTAGTATCCGGACAGCTCTGGACATGTCAGGTGCCAAAGAAGCACACTTTACTCACTGTTGTTTGCAATCTGCACCTGAAGCTGCGCTGTCCAGACCTTTACTTTTGCGGCGTCCTCTGGGCTGAGGGGCTTTCCGCTTGCGCCACCCGCTGCGGCGGACGCCACCCCCGCAGTGGCCGAGGCGGCGATACCCGAGGCGAACGTCGGAATGGCGGTGATGCTGACCGTGTTCGTGAGGAGCCTGTCGGTGGGGAACACGGTGTACATGGGAGCGTTGACAGCGGTGGCCATGTTGGGCGGGGAGAGAGTTGGGTTGTAGTGCGACTAGGCGGTGGGTGGTTGGGACGGAACCGTGGGGTGCTTGCGACCGGCGCGAGCGGTGAGGGGGGGGGGGGGGGGAGCAGGGCACTAACTCTGTGGACAGTCAGAGTAGCAGCGGCAGCGGCGGCAAGAGCGGTAGCGGCAGCGGCAGCGGCCAGGGGGGTCAGCGCGTGTCAGACAAAGAGTACTGGGTATTTTGGGGTGGGGGTGAGAGGAGAGAAGAAAATGCTCAAGATGGTCGTGGTTGTGGGGGGGCGGGGCCGATCTGAAACGCACAAATTGTCACAGATGGGGGAGGGAGCCACACTTTGTGGCTGTTACCACTGTGGCCACTGCAGGCCCCAGACGTACGTGCGTGCGACTCTCCCGCTCCCTCGAGGCCCGTCATCGGCCCGCCGCCTCCCCTGCGCAGCCCTGGACCCACCTTGCCCATCCGGCAGACGGTCAGTACTCGCCGCCAGGTAGGTCGTCCGCGCTCTCACGCAGGGGGCAGAGGGGAGAGGACAACCGCAGCATGTATTCCAGGCAGGTGCATCCGATGCGGCGGTGCCGCTCACCGCCGGTCCAGCCGCTCTGCGGTGCGGTAGCCACATCCACGTCCTGGTACGTGCTGCACGCGATCGCGATCGGGAGTTGTCGCTCGCCACCACCAGCTGGCGCACTGGCGCACTGGCGCCTCTGCGCCGGGCGAACGATTCCTTGTAGTCTAATCGTGGCTACATAGGTTGGGAATGAGGCGGCCGAGGCGGGCCGCGGCGCGCGCCTCAGCCGTGCTCCCTCTGCAGGTACAGCAGAGCAGCACAGCCGTGCGTGCAGACGTGCACTGCACGAATTGCAACTGACGTCTGCAGTCACCACTCCTAACGCGTTCAAGCCTATCCTCTCCTTTCCCTTCCTTTCCTTTCCTTTCCTGGACTCGGCTCTGCGCGAGCGGGCGGGCAGAAGACACATCGCTGCTCGCTTCCGCTCCCGGGTTCGGACAGTTCTGAGCAAACGCCATTGCGTCCACTGCAGCAGCCTGCGGCCCATGCATGCCGGCGACAGCCCGACGCCCGACATATCGCCCTGTCTTCCCTGTCCCATGTCCCCTGTCCCATGTCCCCACCCCATTCTCATTCCGAGACGCCAGACACCAGACGCCAGACGCGAGACCAGACCCAGACCAGACGCGAGACGCGAGACGCGAGACGCGAGGGAGCACACAGCACTGCTGCCCGACGGACCACACCGGCGCGCCATGGCGTGCGGCCCGGCGTGGCGTCCACCCCCGTACGCGAGGCACACGCGCCAGCCGTTCGAGGGTGCCGGGCGAGCCAGCAGCAGATGCCAGGTGTCGGGCGGTGGACGACGCCGACGCTCACATACGGGCGGCGCGAGCGGCGCGAGACGCGACGCGACGCGACGAGACGCGATACGCGGCGAGACGTGAGACGCGGCGAGACGTGACGGGGCGCCAGCGGATGCCACGCCGCGCCGATCGGCTCCAGTGTTGCATCAGGCTCGCAGGATACAGGAGCGCGCAGAGGCAGGATACCTGCACGCATGCGGGTCCGGGTCGCGGCAGGTACCGGAGCCGCCGGCATCGGCACCGGGCACCTGGTACGCGACGCCCCCGCGCTGGATCCAGCTGTCATGACGGGGAGTGCGTAGACATCAACGACTCTGGGATCTGGGAGAGCATTCCGTGCGCTGCACCCTATCGCTCCTCGCTTCCGTGTCGCCACCCAACCCTCGCTTCCACGGGCCATGACGGCGTGCATTCCCGTCTGTCCAAGGACAGACTTTTATCAGTGTAAAAGTGGCCGTGCCAGATAGTGCCAGATACAAGCACCATAGATTCTCGCCGCTACATTGTCATCCTTTCATGCAAGTACGGATCGTTCCAGAAACAAAGTATTATATTCCGATGGCCGCTCAGCGGCGTCGGTCCGGGATGATATGCTGCTTTGGCCCGCTTCATACTGCGGGCCGGTCCTCTCTCCTCGCCTCTGCGCTGCCCTCTATTCGCTATCGTTGCCGTTGTTGTCCGCCGACATGTGGTCCTCGGACGACATGGCCGAGTCAAACGACGGGCGCTCGCCGAGGGCGCTCCCGTGCTGGCCGTGCATCGGGACGTACTCTGGGTCGATCGTCGGCGGGTCGAGGTGCAGCAGCAGGTTGAACACAAACTGGCTCTCAAACGACGAGTTTGCAAACACTGTCACGAGCGATTCGCTCGATGTGCGCAGAATGTTCGGCGCGAGGATGAGGGCGAGGTTCTGCGGGGTCATCTTTGTAATGGCGACGACTGTCTGGTCGAGGAAGAGCTGCATAAAGCTGATGACGAACAGCAGCACGCGGCGGTTGTGGTCGGGCAGCTTTTTGATGAACAGAATCGTCAGGTCGACCGACTTTGACGCCTGCAGCGCGGCATTGTACAGGCTCGACGGGACCAGTGGCTCCTCGAGCTCGCGCAGCCACAGCTTGAAGAGCGACGCCACGACGTGCGGGTCCTCGACACCATCCAGCTGGTACTGGCCGCGGTCGATGCGTGTCTTGAGGTGTGCTATCACGTCATTGTCGCCTGGGACGCGGAAGATGCCCTCCGACTCTGTGCCGCCGAGCGCGAGAATGCCATCCGCCAAGAAGGGCAGGATGATCGGGATGCGCAGCTCTGGGTATGCACCCTCTTGTCGCTGCATGATCGTTTCGAGTGTTTGACCGTATACGGACGGATAGAACGCGGCGTCCTGGCAACAGTAAGCCAGACGAAACACAAAAATGCGGGGCAAAGCGTTACTCACCGACGCATGCTCAATCTCCACAATCGTAAGGACGCGACCACGGCCGCCCTTTTGCCCCCACGTATCCAAGCGGGTAAGACAGACTGGGGGTCAGCCACAAGCAATCGGTCGAGACGTACACTTTGACATGATACCGATTCCAAAGTCGCTGCGTTCAATGTTGGCGACGAGAAAGGAGCGCACAAACGGCTCAAAGCTCTTTGACGGGCCAAACGCGGCGACAAACACGCACATGAGCTGGAAGCCAAGCACCGTTGCGTCCTTGTCGGGGTTGCGTGTGAGCTGCTTGATGAGCTGGCAGTAGAGCTCGTCGCGCATTTCGACGCGCCCAACGCCTAGCTGAATCATCCAACGAATCTCCTCGAGAATGACCGTCTTCTCGTCGCGGTCGTCGCGTGGCTGTAACCGAAGGCTGAGAACCGAGGTGGTTGGTGGCAAGGCGGGCGTCTGACGCGCGCCCTCGACTGGGCGGTCACGCTCGCCCATGACGTGCTGAATCACCTTGAAGGTGGTTAGCGAGTCCTGGATGGATGCCTTTGTGAGGACGAGCAGCGGGGATGTGATGGGGTTGCGCTGCCATTCCATGATGCGCTCCAGAGATAACCGCTGCCGTAACACGCCCGAGCGTTTGGTAGCAAAATAGCGGTCCGCAAAGTCTTCTGTGCTGAAGTTGTGCAGCTCATAGTTTGCAGATGTCGGCGACGAGGGCTGGAAGACAAGGTTGACGGCGGATGCGCCGAGGCTGTCCTGCGAGGGGAGGTGTTCTTGGACGGGAATGGGGGAAGTGGGCGGCGTGTTGAACATTGTTCCGCCTTCGGGGTGACCCAGGACTGGGCTGATTTCAACCGATCGCACCTTGCCGGCGGACCTGGGACTGCCTCCATTGCGCTGTGCTTTTGGGCGCGCCTTGCGGCGCTCCCACCAGCTACTTGAGGAAGAGGATGGTTGCTGGTCAATGTCGGGGGAGGGAGGGGCAGAGTCGAGTACTTCGGTGGCTTGTGGAGCTTCAGGTGAGGGGCTCATATCCGGAATGGGCGGCTTCAAGGGCCCACTGGAGCTAGCCGTTGCCGATTGCGCGAGGCCCAGGGGGTGGGACAAGTCGATGGTGTTGTTGGGCGAGTTGATGCTTGCGGATGGCGATGAGGGAGGTGGTGGATTGGTATTGTTGTTGCGAGTTGGAGATGTAGTGGAACGAGGTTGGTTGACACCAGTCTCTGCGCTTGTCGCGACCGCGGCGCTGGAAGCTGCTGCTGCCGCCGTCTTGGTTGCCGGAAGCGCATTCCGCTGTCGCACGTTAGGATTTTACCGTTCAAACCAGACTCTTAATTACACTCTAGGGAGAGTGAAATTCGGCCCGCTTACGACCCCCCCCCCCCCCCCCCCCCCCTGACAACCCAAGCGCGTACGTGTGTCAACGTGCCAGACGTACTACTGTCGCCACAGCACCAGTGCTGTTTTTTTCCGTCCAAGTGGTCCGCCAAAGCACCCTGGCGTGGGCCCGCGGCCGGGCCTCGCGACGTGCCAGGGAGGACGAGGGAGGTCAGGAACTAAATAGTCGAGAGAATAGCAGCGCGCGGCACGCGTACGTTGACCTTTGGTGCATCCGCGCACTTCTATCCGGCGAGGAGCGGGCGCCACTGCATTCGTTAGAATGACGGGATCGTCTTGTGGCGCCTGATCTCTTTCAACGCTTTCAAACGCCGCACCCCGCTGTGGAAAAAGAAAAGAAAAAAAAAAAAGGAGTATGATATGGCGCCTGTGCCATAAGCCACAGATCAGATTGCATGGGCGAGAGGCCGGCGACGTCTGTGCTAGCTCCGCTGCTGCTGTTGGACCATGTGCGGTAAGCAGAGCGGGCCAGAAAAGACACGTTGCGCCCAGATTATTCCGTTAATGAGGTACCCTGGGTACGGAATAAGGTCCCCTTTAGACGGCATGCCAGGTTGTCCTGGCAGTGGCTGCTTGCATCATTCTCAGCTCTTCAGAGGCGCGAGAGGCGGCTCAGAGCTACCGCAAGGGGAGGTTGACAGGGGTTTGAGAGCTGCAGGGTAGTGCAAAGGCCAGCTGATCGTCCGTCTTGGATCCTTGGATCCTGTTCTCGTAATCCACTCCGCTCTAAGGAACAGACCTGCAGAGCCGAGCACCATCTGGGAGCCTGTTTTGATGCTGGCGCCGCGGCTCTCCTCTGCTGCATGCCGTTGCAGGACCAACCCGTTTTCGGTATGTCAGCTCAAAGGAGTCGGTCTGCAACAGCCAGGCTCTGCGCATCTGGCGGCTGCTTGTCGTAGCCGTACGTCCTCTCAGTCGTTTCGTTGTGAGGCTGGGGTCTTTGATGGTGTGGAGCGTTCTTGTCTGCAGGACCACAACCTCCACCTCAAACAAGCAAGATCCTTCACCACGCATGAGCCCGACAACGACAGCTGGGTTGAACTCGATTTTGCAGGTTGCAAACAACGTCTCATCTTGACACTTTACCACCCTCTCGCCCGTACACGTCTGGAACTTCCAGGTGAGTTTGCAGCGCGGCGCGGTTTTCTTGGTGTTGGTCTCTCTGCACGCGATCCCACTAGGCTTCCATGAAGGCACAGTCATTGCCGCCGCCCGAGTCGCTGGGTCGGGTTGTGTTCCAGGCTTTGCTTCAAGCTGCCTGGCTCGTTTGGATGTCAGCAGCGAAACATTGCCCAGGTACTTTTGGGTTCACGGCCACGGAGCCCTACTGCCTGGCCGCTCTTTGGTGCTGCGACTGTGGGCCAAGTAGGTTTCGCCCTCTCGTACAATTTGCTCCAGCACACGGCCTGTAATCTTGGGCAACTGATTGAGGCGCAATTAGACTATGGGGCCACGAGCCCAGTGGTCGCCCCAGCACCCCCGACAGCAATAGTTGGCTGAGCCTTACGGTACCGACCTCGCTGGCTGCCAGGTCCCGAGCGCTGCCGTACATTATTGTTGCACCCTGGGTTTCCTCGGCTGCCTGCTCGCGGTCAGTGATGGGGATGTGCGGTTGGTCCCCTATGTCTCTGGGAATGGGGAGGTCTTGTTGCGTGCAATTGTGATGGACGGTTTGCGCGCATGAGACGTCGCCGCGATCCATTGTCTTGTGCTCGTTGCGTCTTGTTCTCCGCCTACAAATCCATACAAACGAGCTGCTGCCCTGTGGATTGCAGCCCCGACTCTTTGGTCTCCTCGTCTCGGTCTCGTCTGGCTGAACCTTCAGCACACGACGCTTCAGAACAAACTCAGGCTGACACCAGCCCTGTCGCCTTTCAACTTCCCTGGGCCCTGCCCCTCCTCCCCTTCCGCCAACCTGACAACCAACAAAACGTTGTCGACCAAGCAAGCGCATCTTCGAAATATCTTTTCGCCTCGCCTCAAGCAACACCGTGAGCGCAGAGGCACAAGCATCAGCAGCAGTAGCAGCAGCACCAGCAGCAGCACCAGCACCAGCACCAGCACCAGTTCATACTCTTCTTCTCGGACCTCGAACAGCGAGCAAACAGCGAGCGGAACCTCGGAGGCGGCCTCAAAAAAGAGAGTGGTGAGTACTACGCGCGCTGCCGTTGGGTTTGTCTCATACGACCCAGGCATTATCCTCCCTCGCAGGGTCAACCGCCTTTCCCGCAAACGCCAGCTTTGGATTCCCATCCACCCCAGGCGAGCAAGCATCTCTCTTCGTCTCGTCTCGATCCATCCATCATCATCATCCCACCACCCCTTCACACCGCTCCCCTGCCCGACACCGTCGATGAGGTCCTCGTCATCTCTGCCAGCAGATGCTAGCCGCTAGCGTGCAGCCCACTCCCCCACCACATCTACATGCTTTACCACACAACCACCACCACCACCACCCCCACCCCCACCACCAGCCCGAACAACAACCTCTACAACCTCTCGCTCATTCCTCTGCCCGGAAACCGATGGCGCCGGTTCCCGAGGTCGCGGACACCTTGTCGTCAGCGCCGCCGGGACGTCTGAAGACTCTGTTCTCGCGCAGATCTCAAGGCTCCTTGGCGGCCTCGGCGGCAGCAGCAGCAGCCTCATCACCACCGCTACCGCCACCGTTGGCCCCCGCGATCACCCCCCCTCCTCCTCCACCCACAACGGCCCTGTCTTCCCTGGATCCCTCACCACCCCTCTACGCATCCTTTGACCCATCACCACTCCCACCGCAACCGCTCCCATCCCAGTCATCGTCGAGCACGCGCCAACGGATAAAGAGCCTACTGTCAGACAGCGCACGCCCCGCTTCCCAGGCCGTTCGCGCGCTAGGAAATGGCTTCCCGAGTGGGTCTAACTCTCTCAAGGTGTCGAGGTCATTGTCAATGAGAGTGTCAAAGTCGGCCAGCAGGTCATCATCTCAGCCCCAGACAACTCACATCCCGCCCCCATTGCCGATACCTGCCAGCCTGTCACCCAGACTCGGCTCGGCAAACGGCTTCTTCCAGCACGCATCCTCGTCGCCGCATCTCCCCCTCTCGCCATCGCCGGGGGTCTCCTCCCATCCGCAGCAACCCCAGCTGCACCTCCCACCCCCACCTTCAACCCCGCCACCGCAGCCCTCCCCGACATGGTCCCCTGCACTCTCCACCCCGACTGCGCCGCACCATCCCGACCCCGCTGGCTCCTCCCCTGTGTCCAGCCCTACGCGCCGCCAACAATCCTCGCCTCGCGTTTCAGTAGTTACCCCACCTAACCCCCGCGACAGCGCTTCGACCCTCAACAGCAACACTTTCAACGCCAACAGCCTGAGAAAGAACCTCGGCCGCTCACTCCTCAAGGGCAGCTTGTCGAGCCCGGCCCTCGTAAGCAAAGAAAAGAAAGAGGTAGTGGTGTCGTTGGACGAGCCTGTGGCCAAGGATGACTCTGAGACTCGCGGTAAGAAGGGACGACACTCCCTCGCGCTCCTCTTCCAAGGAAGGAACCGTGCTATCGTTGCACGGGACATACCCCAACGGGACTCGCACCTGCGTTCGATCCCTGCGCAGCCTGACCTCACAACTCCCGCATCGCCCTCGAAAGGACTGTATTCACAGGAGGCGTCCATGTCGACCCCGAGCCTCGGCACGCCTCGCGCGATCAGCAGAGTCGCGTCGCTCTCTGCACTTCGACGCCGCGCGTCAAAGGCGTCGCTCAAGAGAAAGGAGGAAAAGGCAAAGGAGGAAAAGTCACCTCCGCTTCCCCTCACAACGCACACACCCTACGCCAACGGCATCTATGGCAACCGTGCGGCAGCCTCGGCCTCGTCAATGTCACCCGTCTCGCCTGTTGGAATGTGCCTGTCGTCAAACAGTCTTCAACTGTCGCGCACGTCAGTCATGGACTCGCGGACATCACTCAACACCGCATCCCAAGCTTCGTTGTCGCTGTCGCAGACATCGCTGCTCCTCCCTGAGCCTTCGACACGCGGTCAGCTGCTGCCAAAGGACCACTACCACCTGCGCTTCGCAAGCTCATATGTCATCAACCTCATCACGCCGGCGCTTCGCAACGTCCCCTTCTCCCGCTCGGAGCGCAACCTCGACCTGAAGCGCATCACCGAGGACCGCCTCGCCCTCCTTGCTCGCATGGAACGTACCTGGGGAACCTCTTGGGCGGATGCGGCTTCGGACCTGTTGAACGGTTCGCCCTCGACTCTGTCCCTCGAACTCAAGGAAGCCAAGCTGCGCGCGTGCAACATTACGGCAGCGGCCAAGGCCCGCGAGCGCAAGGTGTTTGTGTCGGCCATGCGCGACGGTATTCTCTTCTGCTTCCTGTTCAACCGCCTGTTCCCGTCGCAGACGGCGTCCATCCAGCGCGTCAAGGTGCCAAAGGATGATGTCCGTGTTGCAGCCAACATCAGTCGGTTCCTCGCTGCCTGTCGTGAGATTGGTGTTGGTGAAGGCGACATATTCTCCATTGACGATCTCGATGAAAACTCGCCGGTCGGGCTCGCTCGCGTTGCGCGGACGATCCTCATCCTCGCCAACATGGCCCCGCCAGCGAGTGCGCCTAAGAGCAACTCGAGCAGCAATCGTGCATCGCGCAGCGTCCTGCGCCCCGCATCGGGTGGCCGACCAGCCTCGGGTGGCCCGACATCGCCTGTTCCAGCAACCTCACCTGGAACATCGACGACCGACGGTCCTTCTTCCGCCCGCTCGTCAAAGATCCCTGTGCCGACAAGGACCCTCCTCGAGCGCCCGCTGCGCAGCAGCTCGAGCGACCTGCACGCCAGATTGCAGCAAGATTCGTGTTCGAGCGCGGCAAGCACGATCGGAACTTCCAGCTCGGCGAGCGTCGCGCCGTCTGCTGCGGCCACAGCTACCGTCCCCGCGGCCTCCTCATCCACACCGACATCCAACTCACCGTCTCTGTCCGATGTCTCCAAGATCCCCATCTCACGCCTGTCGCAGTCGTCTCACCCCACCCCGCCGATATCGCCGGTGCGCGCGATGGCGATGCCCACCACACCGCGTTCCAGCACCGTGGTGTCGCACAGCACGCCGCCGACTGCCCGTCCCCAGCGTATTGTGTCGTCAAAGACGCAGGTGTCATTCAAGAGCGATGGCAGCTCCCCGCATGTCTCACAAGATTGGAGTGGTAGTCTCTCCTCCAACCACTCGGCCACACACCTGGCGCCTCTTCACGAGCGGGAGCGCACGCCCAGCCTTGTTTCCACAAGCTCGCAGGTCGCGTCGTCCTACTCACGGTCCAGCATCCGGGGATCTGTACCCACAATTCTCAACGAGGACCAGCGCCACGAGGACGAGTTTGACGACATTGAAAGCGGCGCCACCACCACCTCGTCCCTCAACGATGGCCCGCGTCGGTTCAGCGAGCAGACACTTCAGGAAGCGCGCCGGAAGATTATCGGCACTCTTTTGACTTCGACTGATGATCTGCACCGCGGCTCGTCGTTGGAGGAGGCTCGCGGTTTCGCGCTCTCGCAGTCGCTAGCTGCGCTTGAGGGTGTCGGACCCCGGCCACCGCTGGCCAAGGCGCGCTCCGACTCTCCCAGGCTTCGTCCCATCTCGCGCGTCGCCCACTCGCAGAGCATCGAGGTTCCCCAAAATGGTGTCTCTGCCACGGAAGAGAGCGACTCGTCGCCTCGTCCGCTCAGCGAGTTGCCGCCGCGCCCGCGCATCCGCCGGTTGTCTGCGAACGGCAAAATCTATGTCTCGAAGCGTGCCAACTCGCCGGCCTCGCCAAACCTGTCGCTGGGTGGCCCGACCCTCATCTCCCCCGCGCCGATCCCGATGCCGATGGACCCGTCGTTTGCAAACACCCGCCCGGTCTTGACCAAGGAGGAGCGCCGCCGTTCCGAGGACTACCCGAACCGCGGCATGGCCAATCCTGGCGCCAACCGCGTCATGGGCATGCGCAACCACTCGATGATCAACCTCCCCGCCACAAGCCGCCGCACCTCAGCGGCGCTCAGCCAGGGCTCACGCGACAGCATGGTGACGCCCAGCCTCCAGGTCCTGCACTTTTGCACACCCGGCCAGCCCACGATACGGTACCAGCTTGGAAACTGCATCGGCCGTGGCCAGTTTGGCAGTGTCTACCGCTCGCTCAACCTCAGCACTGGCCAGATGGTTGCGATCAAACGTATCCGTTTGTCGGGCATGAAGGAAAACGAGGTTTCGGATGTCATGCGGGAGGTTGAACTGCTCCAGCGCCTCACCCACCCCGGTATCGTAAAGTACGAGGGCATGTCGCGCGACGAGGCTTTCTTGAACATTGTTCTCGAGTTTGTCGAGAATGGCTCGCTCGGCCAGACCCTCAAGGCGTTTGGTCGCTTCAACGAGCGCCTCGTCGCGTCGTACGTTGCCAAGATCTTGGAGGGCCTCGTGTACCTGCACTCGGAGGCGGTCGTCCACTGCGACCTCAAGGCGGCCAACATCCTCTCGACCAAGAATGGCAACATCAAGCTGTCCGACTTTGGTGTTTCGCTCAACCTGCGTGCCGTCGAGCACTTTGCCGAGCGACAGAGTATGGGCCGCTCGACGGACGCAATGCGGTCGCCCGCAGAGGTGGCGGGTACCCCCAACTGGATGGCCCCCGAGGTGATTAAGCTCCAGGGCGCGTCGCCAAAGTCGGACATCTGGTCGTTGGGCTGCACGATTGTCGAGCTGCTGACCGGCAAACCGCCGTATTCGGATCTCGGCAACAGCATGACTGTCATGTTCCGCATCGTAGAGGACGCGATGCCTCCGCTTCCTGAGGCTGCGTCGCCCGAGTTACAAAACTTCCTCAAGCTCTGCTTCGCCAAGGACCCCGAGGAGCGCCCGTCAGCCGCGCTCCTGTTCGAGCACGAATGGGTCTCGGCCGGCCACGCCGACCTCATCCAGCGCCCGCAGGACAGCCTCCCGTTCCTCCGCCGCCTGAGCCAGGAGCCCAACCACCGTATCGCCAGCCAGCATATTTTCCAGATCCCCCGTTCCGCCAACGTCTCCCTCATCGACCTCCACGAAGGCAACCGCGCCGAGACCGAGGCCGCCGAGACCCGCCGCAAGGCCCAGCTCTCAATGATCTCGCTGCACTCCAACCTCCACCAGTCGCGCGAAGGCCTCGACTCGTCGGCCGCCAAGGCCCATGCCCTTGTCAAGACCAACTTTGCAAAATGTAAGTGTTGTGATACCTCGTCCGCTAATTCGCAGCCATTACTTGCCATGTTTGTCTCGAGGGCGTCAAGAAGGCTGCGTACTTGTGCCAGAACTGTGGTCTTATCACACACGCAAAGTGCGCTCCTCGCGCCAATGCTCGCTGCGACGTACGCGGCCAGCTTGCTCTCCTGGCTAGCCAACAGGACTGGGGTGTTTCAGAGACATCTTCAACGCCGGCCATGTCGCCTCTTATGGATCCCAGCTCGCCTGGTCTCTCCATCGGCTCTAGACTCTTCGGCCGCGGCAACAAGTCTAAGAGCTCGCTTCTTGCTGCTCCTTCTACCACCTCGCTCGTGACGCCCGAGGCTCAGTCAGTGGGTCGCCGCCGACACTCGTCCAGTGCCGCTTCGTCCACGTCGCGCCCATACCTCGATGCTGTGTCGAACTTTGACGGAACGGGCTCGTTCCACTCGCGTCACTCGGAGACCAGCGAGGATGGCACCGGCAGTGCTCACCGCGACCGCTCGCACTCGCTCATCCGCATCGACGAGGACGGGCCCGCGCACTCGTCCCGCCCCGCCCGGCACACTCTTGCGCCTCCCCCCAGCAACAACAAGGAGCCCGTCGAGGGCGGTACCGGCCCGCGCCGCCGCGCCAGCATGCGCATTCGCCCATCGCTCAGGCGCGAGAAGAAGTCCAAGGAGGAAAAGAAGGACAAGGTTAACCGTGACAAGATTGTCGAAGACGCCGAGGTCGAGCAAAAGAGCGAGTGTGTTGTCATGTAACAACACCTCGCAAAATTCCACCCGATCCTTCCGGTCCCAACCCCCCAATACACGCACAACATACCCCGATTTGTGTCCGTTCCATTCACGCAGGTCGTGCTCAATCCCGTCCCAATACAAGCGACTGGCCCGGAAATCCATGTTCGTACCGTCGCCAAGACGGTCGCCGCGTCGGTTCTCGCCTCCTTGCCAGGCCAACAATAGACGCTCTCAGCATTCCGCAACTCTCGCTTCGCTTCTGTTGTCTCCCTTTTTTTTTATCTTCGCTCTCATCTCTTAGATCGGATACTCGGACAGACTCCTCATCGGACCCTCTCTCTCTCTCTCAACAATATTCACTTCCACCCCTTCCTATCGCTGGCGTGGAGCGTCAACTTGCATCGTTTTCTCTACGCGTTGAAAACTTATTTTACCGATCTTTATCTCGCTCTCGCTAGGCTCCGCGCGATCTCGACCGTGTCGACATCTCCCCACGTTTTGTGCCAGCGACCCATCTCTGTCTACCGGTTTCTGTCCCCTTCCACCCACCCACCCACCATGTGATCCCACCTTCCAACCCACGCAACCCCCCTCTCCACTGCCCTGCCCTGCCCCTCTTCTCCAGTCTCTCTGGCAATACATGTGCCAGGGCAAATCGGATAGTGTATCCCTTGTTGTTCATTAGCTGTAGCATCCCGCATAATGTGGCGGGCAGATGCAGTGCCTGCTACTCAAAACTGTGTAGAGTTTGTTTGCCTGAAAGGAATGATCGATATCGACACGACCCAGGACAGTGGAACCCAGAGCGAACTGTGACATGGACTGTTCTGACGATCTGTTCTGTGCAGACTGTGGTGGACGCGTCAAAAGTCAGTCACACCGCGCGCGTCGTATGGGGTGACGCTGCCCTGTCACGCAGTGCATGTTCTTGACCTTGTTTTCTTCTTTGGTGGCGTTTTCAAAGAAGAGTTGGTGCTAGAGCTTGATTGTGCTTTGTGTTTCGGATTGTCCGTCACCTCGGTGTGCTTGCCGAGGAAGACTGACCGCCGTGGTCGGGTTCCTGGCCGGCCTCCACTTCCGCTGCAATGTCAAAGCGTATTCCCTTCCCGCTCATTGCACCTTGTCGCCGTGCGCGCGGGTCCGCTTGACTCTTCCGCTGCAATGTCCATGGCATTCGCCGGCGGCACCGGGTAAAACAGTTGGTAGTGCGCTCGTTGTGTGCATGATACAAAAGATACATTTCGTTTCGTATAAACCGGTCTGTCGGGGGTGTTGTCTGCAGTCACGGGCGGGGAACGTGGTGGTGGGTATCGCGATGCGGGGTACGTGGTGTGGGTGGTGTGTGTTGCGGAATGTGTGGTGTTGGTGTTGGGAATGTAGACTGTGTAGTGGCTTACTGCCTTCCGAGCGCGAGCTTGATCTTCATGGGCGCCGGCGCCGGCGCATCCGTCGGCGTCTGGGGGGCAACGTCCATGGCGCCGTAGACGCCGTACGGCTGCGGGGCCGAGATGGGTGTCGATGTCGTGGGCGACGGCGCGACATTGGACATGGCAAACTTGGGGCAGTTGCGGTTCGCCTTGGTGTGGCCGTACGCGCCACAAGCGCCGCACTTGCGCTTGCCTTCGCCCTCGCCCACCTCGGGCAGCTCGCCCTTGCCGGCGTACTTTTTGCGCTGCTGCCTGCGCTGCTGGTTCTTCTTGAGACGCAGCACTTCCTGGCGCAGCGCCTGGATCTTGAGCTCGTCCTCGTCCATGTTGCCGGTGGGCTTGAGGTGGTCGAGCTCGTCGGTGTACTGCGCCAGCTTGCGCTCTTCAACGCGACGGAGGTACGATTGGATAACTGCAGGGTCGCGCACAATCTCGACTGTCGGCTTGCCCTTGACGATGCGGTTAATGCGCAGCACCTTGAGCGCGCTCCGGTCATTACCAGTGAACTGCGACTCGCCATCAAATGAGAATGCAGAAGGCGAGCGCGCCTCTTCCATGGGGCTGTCAAAGCCACCGGGTGTAGCGGCCAGGCTTCCAGCGCGCGAAAAGTGGCGTGCTTCAGGCTTGCCGAGGCGCGCATTCGGCGCGAGAGTCGACGGCGCGCTCACAGCCAGCGACATGTCGTCGTCCGCGGTCAGGAGCGGCGGGACGGTCTTGGACAGTGCCTTGGCCTGCAGGTCCCAGACCTTGCGCTTCTCTTCCTCGTAGATACGGTTCTGCTCGGCGTTGGAGATCTTGACAGGTCCGCCGCCGGCCTTGGCTTCAGCCTCCAGGCGACGGCCCTCCTCCGTCTCGCCCTTGCGTAGGAAGTAGTTTTTCATGTTCGTCTTGAGGAAGCTGAAACCCTCACCGCGGCCGGTGGGGTCGCCGTCACCGTGGATGAGGAGCCATGCCTTTTGCGCCTCGGCCTTCTTGTAGTTCAATGTCGTTGACCACACGGCTAGCTGTTGCTCAATGTCGAGGCCCTCGCCGTTTTCGCCGAGCTCGTCGTCCGCGTTGCCTTCTGCAGTCTTTGTGTAACCGGCGTCGCGGAGGTGCTGCGCGCCGACCTGCATCGCCTCGTACAGCGACGCCATCTCGGGCGTCACAAGCGCCTGCACTGCCGAGCGCTCGGTCGGGAACTCATAGTTGGGGTTCAGCTTCCAGTAACCCGAGTGGAATCCAGCGTCCTTGTCGTACTCGAGGAATTCCTGGGGTCAGTTTCAACCAGAAGGTTGACAACTCACGTTGCCCTTGATCTTGAGACGCTGGCGCATCTGCAGCTCGGTCTGGTCAGGGAAGTACTTGATGAGACGCGAGAGCTTGACACGCTGCTTGACGAGCTCCTTGTTCTTCTTGATCAGAATCCATGCAACGATCATCAGGCGCAGCTTGGCCGTGTTGGTGTTTTTGCGCGCGTGCGGACCGGGTACCTCGGATTCGTTCGGCACCGCCTGGCCGACAACGAACAGGTCCTTGATCTCGCGGATGTGGTACGTCGCGTGGCCGTTGATGGTTTGGCTGGGGTCAGTTGCCAGTCACGGTACTAATAAACTCACCGGATGACCAAAAAGTCGGTGTGCTCGGGCTGGTGCTTGAAGATTGGCGCGCGGAGCAGGTTGTTGTGAATGACCTGGGTGACCTTGCCGGGGTCAACATAGCCGAGCAGGAAGGGCTCGGCGTCACCGACGTTGAGGATGGACGGCTGGCCGAGGTCGAGCTTTGGAACAGTGTCGTCGCGGTCGTCCTTCTTGCGGTAGTAGTTGACGATAGTGGTGCCCATGCCGTAGCCGCTCATGATAGGCGGGTACTCTTCCGAAAACTCGAGAAGCACAAAGGGACCCTTCTCCGTGAGACTGAGATCCTTTGTCGTCTTGAACTTTTCCGCCGGGTCGGCGACGAGCTTGTTGCGCTTCTGCGAGCTGTTGGGGTTGCTCTTGAGCTTGGTGAAGCTGAGCCAGATGTTGGACGGGAACTGCAGAACAGGCCGGTGCCATGCACGTGCCTCGATCTTGGAGAGGGTCGTCTTGTAGAACGGCATCTGGAGCACCTTGGCGGGGTGCGAGTGGAAGACCTCGATGGCACCAAAGGTTTGGCGAATGCGGTAGCGCGACGCACGCGTGTGCTCATACAGGTGGTCGTTGGAGAGGTTGAACTGGTCGAGCTTTGTGGCGAGCACGGCGACCGGCGCGTCCTTCTTGTCCTCCTTTTTGGTATCTTCGGCATCCTCCTCGTCATCCTCAAGGAGATCCGGCGATGCCTTGCGCGTGTCCCAGATGACCTCCTTGAGCCACTCCTCCGTGTCAAGGTGCTTGTTTCGACGCCGCAACGAGTCGTGGTCCTTGCCTTTTGTTACAGCATCGTCGCTGGCGTCAGTATGTCGCCGACGTTTGGGTACCTACAGTGAGTACATGACGACGTCGTTCTCCCACTCAGCGAGGTCGAGATCCTTGCCCTCGACAGTCGGCTTGTCAAGCGCAAACGGCGGCCGTGTCATGTCACCTCTCCGCAGCTCACGGGCCTCCTTGATCCACTCGGGGTCAAAGTAAGCGCCGATGGGGTTGAGGTAGCTGGCCTGCTTGGGGTCGTGGAATGGGAGAGGAGGGAGGTTGGGGAGCAGATACGAGACGGCAGGTGGCCGCGGTGCGACGGTGATCTCGACTGTGGGATTGTTAGAGCAAGAGACCCAGGATTGTATGACTCACGTTCATCGTGGCCGAGTGTGTGTTCCAACAGGCGGCGTTTCTTCTTGAGGAGCGAATTGTTATAGCTCAGGCGGTCGGCAGGCGTCTCGTAGAAGATCTCGCTCATCCGCAATAGCGTGCCCTGGGCAAAGTCGGGCCAGACCTTTTTGAGAAGGTCCTTTTCTGTCTCTTCGCGTTGCCGCCGCTTCTTGCGTTCGGCGGCGGATGGTCCGTCAAGGCCTGCCATTTCGGCGGCAGCGCGACGCGCCCAGCGGTCCTCCTCGGCCTTGATCGCGGCCTGCTCGCGCGCGCGTGCCTCGCGGTCCTCGTCGTTCTCGTCCGGTAGACTTGCTTCACTGACGTCGTCCATGAACTTGTCCTCGCCCTCCTTCTCGATGGCTGCGGCGAGGTCGCGTGAGGCCGCGCCGCCTTCCTGGCGTCCGAGGAATGCAGAGAGGGCGGCCGTCTCGACGCCCATCTCGGCGAGGATGCCGCCGAGGCCGAAGGCAGAGCCGAGGGCGTCGTCGTCTACCTCCATTGTGTCTGATGTGTCTGTCGGTGTTGTTGATGGATGAGTGATGGAGGTGTGTAAAAGAGGTGGTCGGGGAGTGGGGTCTGTGGTGGTCGTGCTCGAAGTTGGGCGGCGACAACAAACCTCAGGGCGCGTGGCCCCTTTTATAGCCAGCTGATTATGTAAAGTGGGGGGACTATTTACGTCAGCATTGGAGCCAGGAGCCATCCCCCATGTTTGTGTTGTTTCGCTCATCTCCATCGTCGTCGTTGTCGTCGTCGTTGTCGTCGTCGTCGTCGTTCTCCATCGCATCTCCAGCTCGGTCAGAGACCGCCCACAGCCCGAAACACAGGGTTCAACGCGCCTGCATCCGGCTCACAGCCCTATCTCGCGGTCCGGCATCAGCGGCTCCAGCAGCACCGTAGCCCCCACCCACCGGCTCTCACACGGGACTCGAACCCAGCAGGCAAAGCCACGGGACAGACTGCCCGTCTCTCTGTTTCTCTGGTCACTCATCTCAACTTTGCCTCTTATACCACCGCATCACCTACCGTATCACCCAGCACTACCACGCCCGCAATACCTCTCCCATACAGCAATGACCATGACGGGTCCGACAGACTTTCCCGACAATGACATTGAGCTCATCGCATCTCCGCTCACCCTCCCGAACGGCGTCGTCGTGCCGAACCGCCTCGTAAAGGCCGCGATGGCGGAGGGTATCACCGGTGGCCTTCCAGGCAGGCAGCACCGGAGACTGTACAGGACATGGGGCAAGGGCGGGTGGGGCACAATATTGACCGGTGAGTGCGAGACCAAGGCCGGTTGGAGTGGAGGGTTAGGAGGCTGGCAACACCGAGTAACAGTCCCAAAGGGCCAAGGCGTAGCGAGCGGACGGCCACTTTGCTTTTGACATGGGTGAGAGAGTCACTATCACTGCTATGCTCAGCGTGCCCGCATGCTCTACCCCCTCCTGCAAGGCACACAATACACAACACACGGCTGACGACAGGCAACGTCGCGGTCGACGCGTCCCAGCCGGCCACACCGCACGACCTGCGAATCGAAGACTCGCCACACACATGCCCGCTCTACTGCGAGCTGAACGATGCTCTGCGTGCAGACGCCCCCGAACCGATACCCCTCACTCTCGTCCAGCTCTCGCACGCGGGCATGCAGAGCAGCGCAACGTTCTCCTTCGCTCGTGCGCCGTGGATCCCTGCTGTCGGTCCCATCTCTGGCCGCCCAAGTGTCGGTCGCGGTCTTTTGGCGTGGGCCCTCGAGCGCGCCTTCTGGCCGTTCAGCTCCCGCCAGGTGACTGACCGCGCCGAGTGGCTCGACATTGCCGGCAAGTTTGTCGACGCCGCCCAGATCATGGAAGAGGCGGGCTGGGGCGGCGTCCAGATTCATTCTGCGCATGGATACCTGCTTGCTGAATATCTCTCTCCTTTGGTGAGTATCATGACTACATTCCACACTACAAGATTGCTGACGGCAGACAAACCCCCACCCCCATCCCCTCCCGGGGGTGCCCCCCTACGTCCCCCTCCGCCTGCACCTGTTGTGGCTCATCTTGACTGGTATCCACGCAACAACAGAACGGCGTTTTGTAAAAGCCATCAAGATCAACTGCAGTGACTTTGTCCAGGGCGGCCTCGACGAGGAGACTGCGGCCGATATCATCCGCGAGATTGTCTCGTGGCAGCTTGTTGACATTCTCGAGGTATCCGGCGGCACCTACTCTAATGTTGGTGAGTCCTACCGATGAACGGACGTTGGAGGTATCTGCTGACGACAGCCTTTGCGGCTGTGGCGTCGAGCGGCACGCGCGAGAGCCTGTTTGCACACTTTACCAGGGAGCTGATTCCCACACTTCCGCCCGTCCCGCATGGTCCGGCCATCATGCTTACCGGCGGCCTGCATGACCGCGCTCTGATTGCAACGTCGATCCGCAACCGCGCTTGTGACCTGGTCGGCATTGCGCGCCCTGCGGCCCTGGTCCCCGATATGCCGCTGCGCATCCTCCTCAACCCCGAGCTCGATGACTCCAAGGCGCGCGTCTCGCCTGCAGTTATCCCCCACGGAGAGCTGATCAAGGGCATCTTTGGCGGCAAGCCCTCTCGCGACGGCCGTATCAACCTCGTCGGTGCTAGTGTCAACACCTTCTGGCACGAGTGGCAGATGGCGCGTATCGGCCGCGGACAGCAACCGGACCCCGAGCTCGACTGGATCCGCGGCGTCGTCACAAATCTGCTCTGGTACGATATTCTCGGCGGTGGGCCGAGGGGGTGGCTGAAGCGCTGGATGGGCGGCGAGTGGTAGACGACGGAACGAAACGCGCATCAGCATGGGCATCGGCATCTCAGACACGATCACAGTACCAGTTGTACAGAATCACTGTAACACCTCCTCACGGCTTGACACCTCGCACATCATGCATGGACGGTTCTATCTACTTACTCTACATCTACAGAGGTATACAACTGGGGTGCGGCGGGGGGTATGGTTGGGTAGAGGCCCGATGGGTAAGGGGTTGCGGCGATCACGGGACATTGGTGGCGTGGCTTCTTCGCTCTGTTGCTGTGCTTCGGACTGGGATTCGATCCGGTTTGTGTGCTCTGTTTCTTTGTTCTTGCTTCTGAACGCGCTCATTTGCTTCTGATGTTTCTGATGACGATATCCGCCGGGCTTTGCGGCTGGGGCTAGTGCGTGCGCGTGCGTCGTCGTCACCTGGTATCTCGCCGGGGTCGTGTCTGCCCGGGTCGTGTGTTGGGTTGGACCACCCACCCGTTCGTGGCGTATGGGTTCGAGTGGAGAGCGAGTGGGTGTGGTAGTCTGCGGTTGTGGCGTCTCCTCGCACCCCGCTCGCACCCCGGTATTCTCATCCACTCCAGCTCCACTTGTTCCCTCTTGTGTCCTTTTCGCTCGGCAACAAGCTGTCGCCGACCCCAACCAGCGGCCGGTAGCGGGCCAGTTCTTCTGGCTGGCTCCCGGCTCCGGTCCAGATGACTAATGGCGGACATAGAACCCAGCCCACGGCCCGCGCCCCGAATCCACCGTGCTCTGCCGCTTTGGCTGCCTCACCCCGCCCCTGCCGACTGCACCCCTGTTGCCCGCGGCCTCCTCCCATCCGCCCATCGCGGACAGGATGCAGCGCATCTCGCCCATCGAGTCGATGCTCTCGAGTCCCCGCTGCCTGTGGCGTGCGGGCACGCGGTTGTGGGCCGCGAGGCGGACCTTGATGAGCCAGCGGCGAAAGAAGAGGGGCAGCAGACGGTAGCGTCTCTGGTGTCGTCAGTACCCGTCCGTCAGACAGAGCAATGGTCAGGAGGTTGGGGGTAGTGTGAGAGCGAGGCTGCTCTGCCCTGCGGGGGTGGGGAATAGGGGAAAGGACGCACAGGCTTGATCGGCACGGCAAAGAGCTGCTCCAGACCCAGCGTCTCGTCGTCGGTGGGAGAGACGGGGCGAGAGGATATGTTCCCCATCCTGCTATAGCGACAGGGAGCAGTTACAAGGAGCGGGGCGGGTCGACGGAGAGTGGAGAGTGGTTACCCTGGTAAAGGAGAAGGGCAGGGCAAGTAGCTAGGCGAGGAGGAGGGAACAAGAGACGGAGAGTGGAGAAAGTAAGAGGCGGGGCTGGCAAAGAATACCAGAGCTCACCACAGCCAGCCATGCTTATATCCACAAACCTGTCGCCAGCTATCGACAGACCAGCGCCACCGCGAAGGGACCCTCGTCCTCAAAGTCAGTGCTTCTGGTGCTGGTGGTACTGCTGCCCTGCCCGGTTCCAGGGCTCAGTGCCGGTGTTTGTGTTTGTGCTCGTGCTTCTGCAGTGCTTGTGGGGCCAGCAGCCAAGCCATGGCGATGAGGCGATGGTGGACGGACCGCTCGCCGTCCATGTTGATTGATTATCCGTGCTGTTTCCTGCATCCTGTATTCTTCTGGCCGCCGCGCCTTGAGGCTTGGCTATATTGGTGGCGGATGTCTTGCCGTGGACCATTGCGATGCATCTTGTGCTGTGTTGCTGGCTGGTGCAGTGCTGCCTGCTCTCTCGCGTTTTGACGCCAAGTCCCTCGCACGCCACGCGCCACGCACCTCGCGCACAGTCGCAGTTCTGCAGCACCGCCAAGACGTCAGTGCGGCTCTATCCCCGATACCCCGGCGTCGGTGTCGTGAGAGCGAGTGACACCACTCTCCACTCGCAGATGTGTCCGTGTCCTGCAATGCGAGGTTGCGTGGGAGGCAGGGCCAGGCAATTGCAGGAGACTGCCCAGCAGCCAGCCAGCTGAGACATGAGACGACGACAGCAACTAGCCAAGTAGCCTGTGAGACGCATGAGACGGTGCACTACTCTGCTTTCTCTGTCAGTGCACAATACCGCCCATGCACAGTCTTTATTGCTCCTGTTGTCTCATTCCTACCGGGGGCTGAGGAGGCATCGAGCAACTTGACTTCCAACTCCCCACTGGTCAGCTGCCGCCCTATTTGCCGCTCGCAACTCCGTGCCCCAACATCTCGAAACGGCGTAAAGCAATAGTCAATAACTGTTCCCATTCCCATCGCCGCCCTCAGCCACCACCGGCTCGGCTCCGTCAATATGCCAATGTACATGCAACACCTATCAGATTAACCCGTCCGGAGCTCCTCACCTGCACCCTGGTGTCTCCGGGTTCCCCATTCCCTCCAGACCTATTCTCTCGGCGTGGGCACTGACGACTGGCCGCCAGTCATAGACTACCGCTTCCCGCGCCGCTTCGACTTGGGCTCTTCCTCCTCAACAAAGATCTCTGGATTCGGCCCCGCGATCTCAATCATCGTGAGCTCCTCCCACTCACGGGCGTCCGCCCACCGATCGCCACCTGTCGCGAGGTCGCGCCAGCGCTCGAGGTGCTGTCGCGCCGCCTCGAACTCTGTTGCGCTGGACATGAGCACTGAAGCGATCGCGGTGAGCTCGGCGTGGTGCGCGGCGTGGGCCGTCAGGAGCGGGGGGAGAGAGTCGACTGCGGGTAAGCTCGGGCCAGGAGAGCTAGCAAGGGCGGGTGGCCAACACGCACCAAAGTCCTCCAGTGTCCAGGACAGCCACATCGGCTCGGACAGTACAAAGTCCCACGACTGCGTCTTGCATGCCTCGAAAAGCACGCGTTCTGCCTGTTCGATCAGGCCAGCGAGCTTGATAAGGAGCTTGTCCTGTGGTGTCAGTATCTCTTATTGCTACATCTCTCAACGGATCATCTGCTTCAGTTTCCCGCACGCACCAGCTTTCCAAGGGTAGTAGTCATTCCTGCACGCGCGGTGACGAGGTTTTCCAAATGGGGAGCGATCGCGGGGCGTTCCGGCCCATCCTGCATCGTGAGGATGTTGCTTGACAAGTGTCAGCTCTCTGCCTACCCAATTACAGTACTGGACGTACTCCATCTCAGTCACTTCGTCGATGCACGACTTTCCGGCCTTGAGGCCGTCGACAAGCATGATCTCGTCCCAGGTGCTGAGGACGCTGCGGACCTCTGCGAGGACGAGCTTGAGCATGCGGTGGTGGGTAGTCTCGAGCTGCCGGCTGGGCGACGACGGGGCCGCGGGGCTCGCGGGGCTGCCGGGGCTGGGCGATCCGCCGCGTGCGCGCTGTGGTGTGGACAGCGATGCGAGACGAGAGGACATGGTGTAGTGGGTGAGTAATGGACAAGAGGTTGAGCTCGCTATCACCTTGGGTCTCGTTGACGCTGGTCCATTCCGTCACTGTACTGTGAACTTTTACCACGTGGTGATTTGCTTCCGTCGCCACCCAGAGCGTGCGACCTCGCCGAGATGCCGATGATGATGCGCCAGCCATTTCCCGGTGACCCGCTCGACTCTTCTCACGTTCCACATCTCTCTTTTGTCATTGACCAACCCACCTTTTTCTATCCTACTACCAGACCACTCCGCCCAGTCTCTCTGTCGCGGCGTGAAAACAACACCCAAAACCACACTCTCTCCCCTCGCCGGCTCGCCCCTCCTCGACGCCCGTCGGCCATGTTCCGCCGCGTCCCGCCCCTCCGCCCCAGGATGGGTATGGGCTACGCGCCCCGCCCATCTATCTATGCGCATGCACACGCACATGTGATTACCCAGCCGCTTGGTCGGGTGACGATCCCGAGCAGGTCGCTCCATGCACGCGCCATCTCGTTTGGCACCATCCCGCGCATGATGGCCCGCGCCTTCCGCGTCCCGCTGTACGGCGCCGCGATCGGTGCCGGCGGCGTAGGCTACGCAAACTACAAGTTTGAGGGTGAGTTTTAACAATTGCCCACAGCTAACAATGTACAGAAGTCCGCAACGCGACGTCTGATGCGCTCCAAAAAGTGCAGGACACTCTTGGGTCCGCTTACTCCACCACTTCGTCAGCGCTGTCGAGCGCGTACGACGCAACGTCCAGCACACTAGGCGGCATCTCGTCCAGAGTGCAGGGCGGTGTCGCTGACGCTACCACCGAAGCACAGACTACCGCCGAGGCGCTCAAAAAGGGCACCCGCGAGTGGTGGGAGGCGTTTACCGCCCAGTTCCAGAAGACCGAAGAGGAGCCGACACCACAGCGGGAGAAGCTTAGGCAGGAGGAGCACAGGCAGCAAAAGGAGGAGCCGTCAGGAGGTCCTGGCGGTGAGGAGGCCGCTGGTGCTGCCGCCCTCGCGGCGACCGCCCTCGCAATGGACGAAAAGGAGGCCAACGAGTCGTCCTCTGGCGGCGAAGAGAATCAGATGCTCCAGCTTACTCGCAAGCTGATAGAGATCCGGACGGTGCTACTAAGCGTGGACCAGAGCGATGCGCTCAAGCTTCCCTCCATTGTTGTCATTGGCTCCCAGTCTTCTGGCAAGAGCTCCGTCCTCGAGGCGATTGTAGGCCACGAGTTCCTCCCCAAGGGCGACAACATGGTCACACGTCGTCCTATCGAACTCACTCTCATCCACACTCCCGCGACAAAGGGCCAGCCGACAGAGTACGGCGTGTTCCCCAACATGCCGCAGCTCGGCAAGGTTACTTCCTTCCCGACGATCCAGCGCGCGCTGACGGACCTCAACCTCTCTGTCCCCGCTGAGATCTGCGTGTCGGACGAGCCCATCCAGCTGCACATTCACTCGCCGAATGTCCCCGACCTCACGCTTATCGACCTGCCCGGCTATGTGCAAATCTCGTCGCTTGACCAGCCCGAGACGCTCAAGGACAGCATCTCGGCGCTCTGCGACAAGTACATCCGCGAGCCGAATATCATCCTCGCCGTTTGTGCCGCTGATGTCGACCTCGCCAACTCGCCCGCGCTCCGCGCCTCCCGCCGTGTCGACCCTCTCGGCACGCGCACCATCGGTGTCGTGACCAAGATGGACCTCGTCCCTCCCCAGGTCGGCGCGCAGATCATCCGCGGCGACAAGTACCCCCTCCACCTTGGCTACGTCGGTGTCGTCTGCAAGGCGCCCAAGTCTGGTGGCGTCTTCCGCTCGCTCCGTTCCGACGGCACTGGCTATGTCACAAACGCTGTTCTCAAGCGCGAGGAGGAGTTTTTCGGCGGCGAGAACGCGCGTTACTTTAACCAGCGTGGTCGTGGAGATGAGCGTCTGCTCGTCGGCACCGACACCCTCCGCCGCCGCCTCATGGATGTCCTGGAGACGAGCATGGCCAGCAGCCTGCACGGCATCACAAACGCGGTACAGCGTGAGCTCGAGGAGACGAGCTACCAGTTCAAGGTAAGGTTAATCGAACGAGGCTTAACTAACCCGTAGGTGCAGTACAACGACCGCCGCACGAGCTCCGAGGCGTACGTGGCCGAAACGCTCGACGCGCTCAAGGCGCGCTTCAAGGAGTACACTGCGCAGTTCACCAAGCCTCTTGTGCGTGCCAAGCTCACCACGATGCTCGACGACAAGGTGATGGACATTCTCGAGCAGCTGTACTGGAACGACGCCCATGCCGCTGAGCTCAGCAAGCTCGGGGAGGACCGCAAACTGCAGACTGGCGAGGACCTCGAGCCGTACTGGAAGTACAAGCTCGACACAGCGGCTTCGCTCCTCACAAAGTCTGGTGTCGGCCGCGACTCGACCGGCCTGGTGGCTGACGGCCTGCGTGGCCTCATCGACTCGATCGCCACCGGCGAGCCGTTCACCTACCACCCTGTGGTCTCTGAGCGCATTGTCGACTTTTCGCACGCCATCCTCCGCGAACGCCTCGCCGTCACGGCCGACCAGGTCGAGAACTGCATCAAGCCGTACAAGTACGAGGTGGAGATGGACGGCCGCGAGTGGGAGCTTGGCCGCGAGCGCGCCGACGCAAAGTTCACTGACGAGATTGCCATGTGCGATGGCAAGCTGGCCGAGATCCGCTCGCGCGTCGGCGGCGGCCGCCGCCTGAACAACCTGGTCAACCACGTCGCCGAGCTGGAAAAGTGGAGCGAGGAGCGCCGCAAGCGCGCAGCCGAGTCCGAGTCGGACGAGAACGCCCCTGTGATCGACGCGTACAAGTACTCGCCCGCGCAGATCATTGACGGTGAGTCATGGGAGAGGAGTATGTGCTGACCGCAGGACGTCACGCCCTGCTCCTCCAGAACCGCCTCGCTCTCCTCAAGCTCCGCCAGCAGGCCGTGCGCTCGAAGCGCTGCCGTGCCGGTCCGGACCAGGCGGCCTTCTGCCCCGAGACGTTCCTCTCGGTCGTCGCCGAGAAGCTCGCATACACGTCCACCATGTTTATTAATATCGAGCTGCTGGAGCAGTTCTTCTACCAGGTGAGAGGAGCGTGCAGCTGCCTGGCTTCAGCGTCGTAGCTGTCAATACCTCGGCTCATTGCTGACACGCGTGCAGTTCCCCCGCGAGATCGACTCGCAGCTGCTGTACGACCTGGACCGGTCCGAGATCAAGAAGTTTGCCCTTGAAAACCCCAAGATCCGCGCGCACCTCGAGCTGCAGGAGCGCAAGGACAAGCTCGAACAGGTGAGTTGTAAGAAATATGTGCTTACACTGACAACAGGTCCTGCACTCGCTCCAATCGCTCGTCAACCTGCAGGCTGAGAACCCGCGCAAGGACGGACGCGGTGGCCGCGGCGGCGGACGCAAGGACGGCCTCTTTTCCAAGTTTATGTAGACACCCCCACGCGAATCACTCGAACGACAATACATCAAGACAAGTACATCACTCACGCCCCCCTTTTTTTCCTTCTCCCCCCCTTCTCTTTTCTTGACAGACAAAAATCGGATGTATTACCAAAAACTGCTCCTTTTCAGCGTTGTATCCGGGCTTTGACTGACCTGGGGTCTCCTGATCTGGCGCAAGAGTAGCTCGTCCACCATCGGCTCGCTTCAGCTGTGTCGCGGGAGGTATCTCTCGCAGTACATGTTTCTGTCCACTACTCAACTAGCCCACCACGCTTTTCTGAAGCTGGCGTCGAGCCTGACACTGACACTGACTGACACGGGTACGGACGCCCGGGGGTCGTGCTGTAACGGGCAGCAGCCTGCAATCAAAACCGAAACCAAACACCAGGCCACACAGGCATCCATCCATGACCGCAACGCGAGATGGGGAGACGGGCGCCTACCGTGTCGGTTCCCCTTGTTCAGGACGCGGCCAGGTTGTCTCATCCCAGAGCAGAGACGCTCCTCCCGGCCCCTCGTCCTTGGTCTTGGGCTCGCTGCGACTAGCAACCACACACGCACGGGCATGCCCCACCCCCGTGAGCCCCTCCTTGACAACTGCTCACTCAGTGGGGGATAGAAAAAGCTTGGGGGGCTCCGGAGATGTGTTGGGCAGGCGGCTGTCAAAGCTACAAACACGACGCCGAAAGCAGGCTGCACGCGACCTGCTCGTTTCCCCGCGCGGGGTCCCACTAAGGTCAAGCTGTCCGGGGGGCGCGCGCGAGCTGTGAAAGAGGAGAGGACGGCAGCGCTGGCGAGGGCGGACCCGGCGTGGCCGGCTCGCTCGCTGGCATGCTCTTGGTTGGTACTTCCGCACCGCCACAGTGCCGCCGGCCCCGAGAGGGCTCTACCCCGTCGCTGCTTGCGGTCGCTTTCACCTCTAGGCTCCCTGTCTAGCTCCAGCGGCAGACAGTGGGCTCGGGTTTCGGCTTGGGCTTGGACGCCCATCGCCCTAGCAACAGCAACTGGACGCCGGTAGCTGGTCGCTTGCCGAGCGCGGCACGGACGAAGACAGGGCCGGCCCTCGACACGGGACCGGCGCTCACACTCGCACGCTTAGACGGCAACACGGCCCATACCCTGCACGCACCCCACACGCCCGCCCCTCCGCCCCCGCGGGTTCCACTTTGCCAGGAAACCAACGACAAGATCCAGGAAAGGTGTCACACACCCGTGCGCAGCCTGGCACCTCTGTCGCGGTTCGCTTCGCAGTGCGCCGGCCCCCGACGGAGATCTCTCATGACATGAGCTATATGAGATCTGTACGGCAACGCCAACGGCGGAGGCACACATGTGCGCAGACGCCGCGCGCCGGGAACCAACCTTGTCCTGCTAAACGATGTGGGATATGTGAGGAATGTTGGTGTCTCGTGTCGTCTAGAGTAAGCGGATCGGCAGAGGTGGCGGGTGAAAGCGGGGTCAGGCTCCGGCACACCCGCCGGGGTTCTGGCGGGACACGACGCGCCGACGCGGTACGACGCCGAGGCGGCATGCATACGTGCGTGTAGGTGCCGCTAGCGAGGCCGTGGCGCCGGGGACGTGCCAGGGCGCCGCTCGAAGCCACGGGCGAGCGCGCGTGACGCGCCGTGCGCTGCGGTGCCATTCACGCCCGACGCCGTGAATGCACTCGCCATCCAAAGTAACCCACTGCAGTGATCCAGTCACGCACGTACCATACCCACCCACCCCACCCGCTGGCCGCCGCTCAGTTGCGCAGTGGCATGGCTGACGAGATGCAACACAGACTGGAACAAGGGACAGACGCACGACTAGGGCAGACAGGACATGGGACGGCGATCAGTGGCGTCGGGCATGTGGCGGCGCGCAGATGTCTCGATGTCTACTTTGAGCAATCCAGCGGGATGGATGACATGAATGAGCGACCGACGGCCGGCCGGCACCAGTGGCGGCACCATGGCACCAGCAACGGAAGCTCGTGCGTTGCCGGCGCCGGGCCCTGGCTTGTGACGCACGGCTTCCAGCTTCCAGCTTCCAGCTTCCGTGGTCGCGTGCGTGTGCCGTGTACCTTTACAAGAGCTGCTGCACCTTTCTCCCTGTGCCAGTCGGCCGTGGCCAAATTGCATCGGTCGGCTTTCCTTGTCCTGTCCTACCGCTAGGGCGAGATCTGCGGCCTACTAGCATTCAGATCTGGGACTAGGTAGGCAGCCTCGCTCGCCGGCATTCTCGAGACGTATTCATTTTCGTAGTCCCGTTGTCCGAAAGATCGGGCTCGATCAAATCGATCGCGGTGGAAGCTGGAGCTCGCGAGACGAGCAGCGGGCTCCATCTCGTTCCGATTCCAGTTCGAGGTCGAGTGCGAGGTCGAGTGTTTTCATTGTTCGGTTCCCGTTCTGGGCTCCCCCCACTCGCAGCTCCCGTTCCCCCGTGTACGCGCTCCCTCCTAGTTCAGTAGCTCCAGCCCAGGCATGTCTCCGAGTTCAAAGGACCCCGTGAAACGGCGCGCCTCGCAACATTGGAGCACCGGGAGACAGCCCCGCACGCTTCAGCACAGCACCGGTCGACGTGGCGCCTCGCGCTCGCTATCGCTCTCAGCTGGCCTCGACTGGCTGGCGGGGATGACAGGCTGCAGCTCTCTTTATAGCGCTATGCACGCGGTGGCTGGTGCGCTGCTGCAACGTACGTCATAGCATGCCCACTCGCGTTGTGTTCGCCAGAGGCGGTGGAGCGGTGTAGCCATGTAGCGGTGGACTGCAGGGAGGAATACCCGTGCCGTATGCAGCAGGCTTGGCCGCGCGCTGGGCATCGTCACCGCCGTGACGGCCACCACTGCCACTGCCGCCTGCGCTGGCGCTGCCGCTTGTGATTCGACTGGCGCCTACCCGTGTTTGGTTCCCGAAATCCCGGCCCCTGGTGGCTCGCGGCGCGGCGCCGGGGACCGAGCAGGCCGAGCAGCCGGGGGCGGGGGCCTGGGACCTGGCCTGCCTGCCTGCCTGCCTGGCCTCCTACCCCCGCGCCGCCACGCAGCAGCAATTGGCTCCGGACCCTGTCCAAATGCAGCAGCGGCAGCAGCATCAAGGTTTGGGAAGCGAGTGGAGCGCGGAGCGTGGTCGTGCCGTTGTTGCGGTTGCGTGGGTGGGCCCACGACCCATGTATAGCCGGGTGCTCGCGGTGTTTGCTGCGCTCGCTGCTTGCTCGGCTCGCGATGGAGCTTGTGCAGACAGCAGACCCGAAGCCTGCCCGTCAGTCTGTGCTTGCGGCTCGGCCCCGTCGGGATCTCGCTGACCCTGGCGGGTTAGTCGCCAGTATCTCGCCGAAGCTACCACCTTGCAGTCAACTGGCCGGTCGATCTGGATACTATTTAGCAGCGAGCTGGAGAGCGAGCAGGTGACCAAGATGAAGCTCGCGCTAGACTAGCTAGCTGGTCAGAGGTCGGCATGGTGCTGCGCCAGGGGCAAGCAGCAGCGGCGTACGACTCTTGTTCGTGGTGGTGAGAGGAATGTTTGTTCATACTCGTTGCGACGAGCATGCCATGTGCAGAGTACGTGCATGCATGTCGCGATACGACCCGTGGGCTGGAGGAACTGATAGAAGTGTCTGGAATGGAATGCATCGAGAAGAGAAGAGCAAGTGGCAGTTTCCTTCTCTCCGTGTCTTGGCCGTGTCCGTCGCCGTCTCCGTCTCCTGCCGCTCCATCCTCAGCTGCTGCAGACGTCTCGTCGTCGCTGTGTCTCTCTCTCTCGATCCCATTCCGGGTCTCAGTCGGCGACAGCAATAACAGGAACAGAAACAGCAGCAGCAACAACAACAACAACAGCAGCCGACTTTTCTGTTCCTTTCGACCTGACCAAACTTTATCGCCCCACCGCCATCGACCGCCGCTGTTTTGATCCATCGACACCTCCATTGCCTGCCTGGAAAGACGGGGCTCGATCGCGATCACGAGGAGCACGCGTCGGCACTCGCAGCTCGTCCTCGGCCACTAAGCTTAACAGGCCCTTTGCCCTCGTCACCGCCCCTCGCTCTCCCACCGCGGCCTGGCCCTCGTTCGGCGCCGAGATCCTGTCCAGCACAGACACAGGGCAGGCAGCAACAGCAGGCAGCAAGGCAGGAATCAGGAGGCAAGCCCCAATTCACGACCCTGCGGCGCCACCGAACGCGTCCTCTGCTGCTGGCTGAGACTGTGACTGAGCAAGCATACAGTGCGTGCTCGCTGTTGCATTGTGCGTTCTTGTCGTTACCACCAGGGTGCTGCTCGCGTTGTCGCTGCATCCATAGCTCCATTCCAGGTGGTGGTTAGTGGTGAGTTTTGCGGGAGAGCCGCGGGTTTGGGTGGCTTTTTTGAGCTTTGACGTTTGGCCTTTGGGTTGTTGCTGATCGACGACGACTGTCCATCCCATCCCATCCCATCCACATCCACATCCTCCCTCCCCTTGGTCACTTTTCCCTTTGCACGCCGCCACCGTTCTTTCCCCCACCCCTAACCTTCCATCTCCCTCCTCCTCCTCCTCCTCTCTCCTCCTCAACAGCATCAGCATCGCATCAACCCCCTCTCACGGGTCCAGCCCTGCACGGACTGCACCCTCCTCCCCCCTGTCACCGACCGCCGCCGCCCTCCACCCCGCGTCTCTGCCTCGCTCGCCCGACCAGGTCTCTCCCTCCCGCGGGCCCGTCGACCCCGACTCGTACCCCGACCCCCCCGACCCCGCGTAGCGAGAGCGCGGCGTCTTTCTTCTCTGCCCCGTGATTTGCGTGTTGCTGGACGCGTACATGGCCGTGATCTCGGTCCTGTGGTTCTCTCATTCTTGTCATTCTCATTATTATTCTCGTTGAAACATCTGCGCGCCGACACACCACCACAAACAGAAATCGCTTCAGACAGCCCCCTCTCCCCTCTCATTTCTGTCATCCCCCTCCTCCCCCCCTCCCCCCTCTCCACGGCCAACTCTCCCCGCCAGCTGTAACCCATGTCCGTGTCGGGGCGCCGGACGGCCAGCGGCGCGTCCGTGTCGTCGTCGTCGCGGCAAGGGGCGCGGTCGTCGCGGCGGATTCTTCCTGCTGTCCCTGTCGAGCTCGGCGGCGGCGCTGGCATCCTCGGGCCTGTGACTGACGAGGTGAGTACGAGATGTGTTGTGCATATTTCTGTTGTTGTTGTTGTTGTTGTTGCAATGCCTGAAAACTGAGGTCTGCCGGGAGGAGAGAGAGAGAGGAGAAAGGGGGGGGGGGGGGGGGGTGTTGCCGTCATTCCACCCCTCCCGCCTCGGTCCCGCTAAAGAGAGCACCAGAGAGAGAGCTGAGACGTTCCAGCAAGCATACTATGCAGCCCTTTTCCGGGCATCCACCACTACCACCTCGTCGTCGTCGTCGTCGCCAACATCGTCCACAACAACCACATACCATTCTCCAACGGGGTCCATGTTCTCGGCCACGTCCTCGGTGACCACAACAACATCCCCCCTCCACACCACTTCACACAACTCGCCCCACTCGGGCTCACTCCGCTCCATCGCGACAACGAGGTCTGCATCCTCCCCAAACTCTCTCCCACCCTCGTCGCGATCCCATCACCACCACTCGGCGTCGTCCTCGAGCTCCCCGCGCAAACACGTCCACGTAAAGGACGCGTTCTATCCCCCTCCCTCCACCATCACAGCGCCCAGCGCCCACTCCCCTCCCCCGCCCTACACCACCATCTCATCCCACGCGCCCCAGCTGCTGCACGACGCGCACGCGCTTCACCGACAGCAGCAGCAGCAGCAGCAGCAGCAGCAGCAGCGTGCCCCCCTCCCCCTCCAGAACCACGCGCGGACCGATAGCGCAGGTAGCATCTCGCGCGGAGGCCATCGCAGCACAGCAGCAGCAGTGTTGGATGAATCAGGCCGTCACCACCATCACCACCACCACCCCGACACAACACCCCCCCGTAAGACCAGCCACGACACGCACACGCTCCGTACCCCGCAGGGCGACTCGGCGCACTCGCACTCGTCCTCCCTCGACGACAGGATGCGCGCCAACCCCCCGCCTCCTCCCCCATCATTCGCCCAAGGCCCGCTCCCACAGACCCCTCCACTCGGCTCCACGCCGCCCCCTGCTGGTGCCTTTGCTGCTGGCGCTGCCGCTGCTGCAAGTAATCACTCTCCTACCCCCGCATCAGCATCAGCATCAGCATCAGCGTCAGCGTCAGCACCCGACGGGTCGCCGTTTAAACTGGGAGCGACCTCCACTGGAGGCTTGAAGGCCCGTAACAAGAAAGCCCCTGCCCCTATCCGCACGGGGCGTTCCGACCAACCTGTCACAGAGCAGCCGGCGCCTCCAGCAGGTCACCAGGTCGCTGCTGCTGCCGCTGCTGCTATGAAGGACAATGGCAATGTTCTCGATCTCACCACCTCATCTCCCACTCGAATGACCCACGCACCACACGCCCACCACCACCACCACCACCAGCAGCAGCAGCAGCAAGCAAAACTCGGTCATGGTCGCCCAGAGAAACCCCCATTGCCCCCCATGGTCCCCCTCAAGGACGCGTCCATGCAGCGCTCCGCAACAGACCCCGTCAACAAGTCGGGCAGCCATCCACGCCATCCATCCTCGGATCTTCACACCGCAGCCCGCGGCGGCCGCTCCGTCACTCCCACCCCAGACGACCTCCGCATGCGCAACATAGACGAGAACAGCGGCCGCAAAACACCAACCTCGTTCGGCGCCAGCAACTCGAGCAGCAGTCGGCAACCGTCAGCGCACGGATCTCCCAACCTTGGTCGTAAGACGGGAACCGGCATGTCCTCGGGACAGGCAGCGGCGCAGCACATATTCTACCCCAACCGCGCCGCACCCCTACCGCCAGGCGGCAAGCCGGCCCCCCGCCCCTCGGTCGACGTGGCCCGGCCGTCAGGCGAGATGGTCAGCATGGCAAAGATGGAGCACGACCAGGAGGCACGCGCCAACAAGGGCTTGGGTATTGCTCACATTCCCGAAAAGCGTGGGCCGGGTCTGTCGCTCAAGAAGAGCTCTGGCGCGTTGAGAAACCTCTTCCGCGGCAAGCGCGAGGCCCGGGATAACAACAGCACCGTCTCGATATCCTCAGACGCCAGCGGGCGGCCCAGCACGTCGGACATTCTACGACCATCGCCCAACGTTCCGCCCAACGCGCACAGCCTGCACTCGACCTACTCTCACTCTACACATTCCAGCCATGCCGGGTCCTCTAAGGGTTCCATCGACTCGCGCCGCCGCGACGCACCCGACACGCCGACAGAGATCACCGACGCGGAACGTTTCTTTGCCCCGCCGTCAAAGCAGCGAACACCCCCGCAGGTCAGCAGCGACCCCTCCAACCCCACCCTCACTGCCCCCCCTCCTCGCTCCACATCCCGCCGCGCACCTCCCCCGCCCCCCGCCGCGCGCGATTTGCACTCCACCCCACGGGAACCCGCTGCACGCGAACGTGAACCCGCTGCGACGAGAGACCCGCCGCGCGACCAACATGCACGAGACGCAGCGCGCGACCCGCCTGCACGCGACCCGCCTGTGCGCGATCCGCCTGCGCGCGACTTGCCTTCGCGCGACCAGGCCCCCCGAGACCAGCCCAGCCGACAGCTCCCGCCCTTGCCCCCGGTTCAGCCAGGCTCGAAACAGAGCTCACCCCGCCAGCAGCAGGAGACGCCTGCAGAGCCAAAGTCGTCGTCGCTCATGTACGAGACGCCGATGGCCGCTGCCCAGGAAATCCCTCAAAACGCCGTCAGCCCAGCCGTGTCGGACAGTTCCGTGTCGACCGTGCGCCAACTGGGCAATCCCGGGTCCCCTGCCAAACGCGTCAGCCAGGATGGTATTCCCCCGGAATCCCCCACCGGCGACGCGGACAGCACGGTGTCGTGGTCTCCCATCCAGCCGGCTCAAACGCTCAGCCTCTTACAGCTCCCCGAGTTGGACCTGGCCTTTGACTTTTCCGCGTTCGATGCCATTGGCACCAGCTCGCCCACCACGCCACGCAAGACGAGTGCAACATTCCTCAGCACCACAACCGCCGCATCGCCGGTGCGGACCAACTCGGTCAAGGGCGTTGGCAGGACCGACTCGGACAAGAAGCGGCGCGCTGAGCGCAGGAGGTCAAAGTCTGTCGATGCGCGTTCCAGCCGCGCTCCCGCACCCGACGCATCGTGGATGCCTGGGAACGTGGGCAAGCTGCTCATGCCGACGGCCATCTCAGCGCCGAGCCTCAACTCGCAGGCCAAGATGTCCCCGATCGACGACTGGTTCAGCTCGACGCTCCAGCCGGTGATCGCGCCGACAGTGCCCACCGTGGTGACGCCGACAACAGCTCGTCCTGCTGTCCCGCGCGTGCCGTCCAGTGCACCGCTCGACGTCCCGACATCAGTGTCGTCATCCGCGCGCTCGTCCCCTGGCATCGGAAGGTCCCCCATCAGGGACCGCCCTAGTGCGGCTGACGTACAGCTTTCTTCCGAGAACGATGGCAACGACTCGACCCACCGCTCGTCGCTGGACTCGCGGTCCCCGTCTGGCTGCAGCTCTGCACAGGAGACGAGCTCGACCTCGTCGCCCCACACCCCCGAGGACGCCCACTCGGCCTTCCTTGCAAGCTCCTCCCCGCGTCCCCCAACGCTCGACACTTCGCTCAAGCCGTCGTCGTCGTCTCTCCCTCTCGACTCGCCCATTACACTCGCACCCGCGATCGACCTCGACCCGGCGCTCCTCAACCAGCCCAGCACCGCCATGGCATCCAAGACGCCGACCCCGCCAAAGACCAAGAGCCCCGAGACTAGACGGCCGTCCAACGCGCGCGACAAGCAGAAGCACTCGAAACATCCAAGAACACCAGAGAGGAAACCCTCTGTGGTGCCTCCCGCAGCCCCTGTGGCGCCCGCTGCCCCGACAACCCCTGCCACCCCCGTGATCGTCACGCCTGCCGTCGTGGCGGCGGCGGCAGCCGTCACTGCTGTCACGTCCGGCGGCGCCCTCCCCCCGCCGCCCGTGATCAAGACCACCCACACGCCCGCCGCCCCGCCCAAGGTATACGAGCCGCCCAAGGATCCCGAGCCCATCCCGCCATCCAAGGCGCCGTTCCGCGCCCGCCGATGGTCGCGCAAGCTGAGCAACACGTCGAGTGCGATTTCCCCGGACCCGAGTATTTCACTCCGCGATCTCACTCGCGAGCTCGAGCGCTCGCTAGACGCGTTCCGGTTCTCTAATGGCACTACCGCCAACAGCGGCCCGGAGCGCTCGATGATCATCCGCAACGAGCTCCTCCTATACTGCAGCGAGCTGGACAAGCGGTGCTACAACCCGGTAGAGGAGAACACCTACCACGATCTCCGCGAGGTGTGCTTCGAGTGGGGTGACGCGCTCCTGTATGAGCTGCGCGTCGAGCAGCCGGCCAACGAGCGTGGCGCGTGCCTAGAGGGTCTTGCGGCTATTTTGGAGTGCTCTGGGCTGACCGCCCCTGCGCTCGAGCTGTCGGCCAACCACCAGGACGCGTTCATGCAGCTCATGATGCGCGTCATGACCTTTGTCATGGACAAGCTCGGCGCCAAGGGCGTGTTCCACAACACGCTCCTCTTCAGCGGTCGTTTCTTGGTGAGTTAAGGGTCGCTCGGTAGATGACTGACTGCAGGCATTTGCATTCTTCCGCGTTCCGCACGTCGGCCGGCAGCTGGTTGGTGTGCTTCAGCCCCCCCGCGGCGCGCTCATGCGGTTCACCCGCCCGCACCTTGTTGGCCGCGCGGTGCCCGAGAAGGCGATGCCGCAGTACCCTGCGCACCTGCAGTCGCTCTGCTTTGACGACTCACAGTCGTACATGCGCCGCCTGCTCATGCTCGAACCCGACTTTGCTACAATGGAGGAAAAGGACGCGTTCCACTTCCAGCCGGGCAACTGGCTGCGCCGCTGGCAGTCTGACGACTCTGAGCTGTTCCCTGCGTTCTACCGCGCATACCACCGCCAGCTGGCGTCGTACCTCGGCCCGGCGATCGAGTACTACCAGTCACAGAACAAGCCGGTCGCCCCCGAGGTGCTCTTCCGTGCGCCCGGCTACGCCCACCTCGCGACAATCTTTGCCAAAAAGTGCCACTCGTATATTCTCGGCAGCGTGAACGCGGTCACCACGTCGTCGTCAAACAACAGCTTTGACCTGAACGAGTCGGCCGGCTTCCGAGGCAGCCAGAAGCCACCGGTGCTCGAGACGGCCAACCGGCGGTTGGTGGAAGTGTTGTGGACATTTGCCTCGTCGATCATGTCTGTGCCCTCCAACTCGCGCATGATCGAAGTCGACGGCTCGCAGCTCTGGGGCGAGATGATCGACGTGTGGATGAAGAACCTCATCACCAAGACGAGCCTGTACGCACCAAAGGGCGTCTTTTGCTTGTTCGACATGCTCGACGGCATAGTGGATCCTGTTCAGCCGACCTCTACCGACTCGCCCCTCGACATTCCGTACATTATCGGTCTCGTCCGCACGATCCTCAACGAGGCGGAGCACGCGCTCACGATTGTCAAGGCGATCGCGTTCGTGTTCACCCACTGGGAGATCCTGACTGCGCGCCCCGAGGACCGCCGCGAGCTGTGTCTCGATATTCTCCTCGAGAAGAAGCTGTTTGAGCGCATGCTGCTGTTCTGGTCGCAGTCGGTGCGGTCGTATGTGCTACGTCTTGTGGTGAGTTAGAGCAGCAACCGATATTGTGAACTAACAACCAGGTGTTCCGCCTCGGCCACCTCCACACGACCAAGGAGGACGGTCCGTCGTACGACGTCGAGATCGAGTCGGTCCGCCTGTTACAGACGCGCCTGGACCGCATCAAGAAGCGCCACGACGAGCTGGAGCCCGGTCCGCCGACAGAAGAGGTGGAGATTGAGACGACTCCCCGGACGCCGACGACCGAGGCGTCGTTCCCCCGCAGCCGAAGCACCATTACGATGGTGGCCGACTCGCCCCAGCCCGCCTCCAAGGCCGAGAAGCTCCTTGGCTTTGGAGTCGTGGCCGGCTCGCCAGAGGAGGAAAAGGAGACAAAGAGCAGCAACACGAAATCGTCGTGGTGGAAGCGCGCGGTCTCGAGCACCAAGCCGAGCAAGGCAGCCAAGGCAGCAGCCAAGACGCCCAAGACTTGGAAGCGCGGCCAAGCTCCCGACACGACTGCCACGCCGTCCGTCCCGTCGCTCGCAAACCCCGCCTCGTCCCCTGCGTCTAGCAAGGAGCCCAAGGGCTCGCCCAAGTCGCGCCCCGGCAAGCTCGCCGTTGCGCCGCACCTTGCCCCGAGCCTCATGCCCGCCGATCCGCCGAGCCCGTCCTCGCCCTCGTCCGCCACTATGGCGAACGGCAACGGCAGCGGCGCGGGCGACTCGCCTGGGCGCACGGGCCAAGGCCGCAAGGGCCCTCCTCCGCGCATCAGCACGAGCAAACCCGAGCCCGCTGCGCCCGCAAAGCCCACTGCCGGCGAGAAGGGCACCGTCGAGCAGACTGCCGCCGCCCAGCGCGCTACCTTCCAATTCGAGTTTGAGCTGCCGACCGCGTCCCCGCGGTCCGACGCGTTCGACCCCGTCGCGTCTCCCTCGTCGCCCAGCTCGCGCCGCCAGTCGCAGCCGCCGTCCCCGCGCTCGAGCACGAGCCCGCACATGTCGGTGCAGTTCTCCAAGCGCTCGTCGCTCTTACCGCCCCCGACGGCCAACGCGCTCGACTCGCTCGCCCTCGCGCTCAACATTGTCCCGCGCCTCCCGCCCGACCCGGGCTACCCCCGCCGCCTGCACGCGTACGCGATACGCATGCTCGCCGAGCTAGAGGACGCGCAGAAAGAGTACGATGAATGGTGGTCCGAGGGCGGCATAGGAAAGGTCGACGGCGCGCCGCCGCGCCTCGCTGTCGCGTGGCCATTCCACGAGGGCGAGGACTAGACGACGAGTGGCGACCTGCAGGAGGAGCAGGTGGGAGGTAGAGGTGGAGGAGAGTGCTGTCGTCACTTCGGTTTTCCTTGTTTTCTTGCCCCCCCTACCATACACTACCCCACCCACGCCTGCCTTCCATGACTCCCATATACCTATACATCATGCCCGCCGTGAGAATGCCCTGTCCGCGGCGGTGACGACGGACCCGTTACGCTGCTGTACCCCATGCATATTAGTCATCTGATGCGTAGCAAGAAGCGAGCGGTGAAGCGAGGGGGCGTAGAGCTGGATCGTGGGTGCCGAGTCAGAGTGATGGGGGCGCAACGGAGAGGCAGCCCCAGCCGGCCGAGCAAGATGAGTGGAGTGGAGACGAGACAACAGGACAAGCAGACTACGCTAAGATCATACGTTTACATCGGTATTTGTCTATAATGCATGGTATATAACCGCACGGCAGCTGCGGCGGTCGGGCGGATGCTCGAGTCGCGATGCAGCGGACTCGGGCACAGCAACGGGGTGCAGCGGGTTTCGGGGTGGTGGTGATGGTGTGCGGTCGCGGTCGGTGTGGGTGCGACGAGCGACGAGCGACGAGCGGCGAGCGTGCGTGGCTGGCGAACCAACCTCGAGCGTGGGCGTCGGTATTCGTGATACTCTATGCGCCAAGCGCCTAGACCTCTTCGAACTCGTCGTCGTCGTCGTCGTCGACGTCCATCCCCTCGTCCTCGGGGGCGGCCGCAACGGGAGCTGATGCGCCCGCTCCTGTCGGCTTGTCCGCCTCGGCGTTGGCAGCAGCAGGCGCAGGCGCAGCCTCGCCGTCGCCTCCGCCTCCCACGGCGCCTCCGCTCCCGGCCCCACCTCCAGCTACTCCGCCGCCGACGCCCGGGGCGTCCACCTCGGCGCCGACCGGCACTTTCGCGACGAGCCCGCCAAACTCGCGCGCGACCTGCGCGCGCAGCGCCTCGACCTCGCGGCGCGCCGCGACGGCCTCGTTGTCCCTGCGTCCCGCGCTCGCAATGTCGTCGCCGAGCGCGAGCGCGAGGCGCAGCTCGTGCGCCGTGTCGCGCAGCGTCTGCGCGGCGCGGATCAGCGCCGACGTCTTGAGCTTGAGGTGCAGCGCCGTGAGGGTGTGCGTGTTTGGTGTGGGCGTCTCGCCGATCTGCGCGAGTTAGCCGCTGCGTGCTATCTGGAGATGTCCGGCTCGCGGCTCGTCTGCTAGCCCCCGTCTCTCACGCAGCCCAGCCCTGCCCGCCCAATGTGCGTCCACAGGGAGAAGCGGGGCGAGACTGCCGCCGAGCCAGGGGGCAGACCGACCTACGCACATCAGCCAGCGCGACGAGCTCGCGCAATCCGCCCGCGACGGCCGCAATCTCCTTGTCGATGCGCGTGTTCCAGTCGTCGTACACCTTGTCCAGCTCGCTCGCGTGGTCCTTTTCCGCCGTGCCGGCCAGGTCTGGGCCGCCGCKCSCGYCGRCSSCGCCGCTGCCGCTGCCGCTGGCGKGCAGCGAAGCGAGCTGCTGCAGCGACCCGGCCGCCTGGCGCCCGTTGGGCAGCGCTGCCTCTGGCCACTGAGCAGCCGACACTCTGCCACCGGTTGCGCTCACTTTCCGCGAACCACACGCGCCGCGCCGCCGGCAGCGATAAGCCCCCCATGGGCGCGCACCTCGTCGCCCTCCCCTCAAGCATGCCATCGGTGACATGTGCGATCTGCCGGTATTCCCGCCAGATTCCCTAGTACGCGCTCCCTTGGCTCTGGGCCAGTGAGCGGGGCCGCTCCGATAGCGATCGGGCGGTCGCACCGAATATTCGTCCTAACGGCCTAGCTTGTGCCTGTGCTGGGCTGTGCTGGCACGCACGGGGCGCGGGGGCGCGGTCGGAGTGGCCGATCAGAGCCAGGGATGGCCGGGGCTGGGCTCTGGGCACGCAGGCGACTGGCGACTGGCTGGCTGCTGCTGGCAGCTCGCGGCGGCGCGACTGGCGGCACCGAGGCCGTGGAGAGCGCCCGGGCGGACTGCGCCGAGGGATAGTTTGCTGTTGACCGGGCACTGTGAGCCGGGGCGTAAGGAAGCCGGGGGCCGGGAAAACGAAAAAAAGGAAAGGAAAAGGAAAAAGCCAGGCGAAAATCGCGACATCCGGCGTTCCGGAGTCGGGGATCGAGATGACATGCCGACATGGGTCGGGTTGTGCTCGAAACGAGCCATGCGCAATCGTGGCACATCTTGCATCCATCTCTACGATTATCACCAATCAGGCAGCTCTCTACGTTCAGACTTCTGACGTGTTCTCTACTTGTCGGCTGCGAGCGCGGGGCCGCGCGGTTCAGTGCGCGATTCCGATCCCGCCTGCGAATCTGGCCGGAACACAGCTATTGTACTGCACCGTCACCGTCTCGTGGATATCGAGCGAGCCTCCCTGCCCCTTGGGGCTTCGGGCGCTAAAGTACGGATAATTCGACGCGTACGGCGAGTACGGTTTGGCGGCGGGGACGGGGGCGTATCGGTGCTGGGGCGGACGGGTGGGGGAGCGGAGGGACACTGCCGCCCAGCCCGAGTCTGCGTTTGTCGGACTGGGCAACGGCGGCTCGTCGACGGCTAGCAAGGGGACCGACGCGTTGGACGGCGGCCCGGCCCCCAGCGACGTCAGGGACGGCGTGCTGGTCCGCCGGAAGAGGGCGAGGGATGGGCCGAGGAAGCGGGCGCTTGGCGGGCCGTCCTGCGGCGGCGCCGGCGCGGGGCGGCGGGCCACGATACGGTACTTTGGCCCCGCGTCCGTGGACGGTCCGCGGCGCGGGCCAAAGTGCGAACGGCGCGGAGGCGCGGCACGGGGCCCGGTGGGCGGAATGTGGACGGCGAGCGTCGGGCGTGACCGCTTGGGGGGCGAGCCCGCAGACGGCCCATTCGGCACGAGCGGCGAGTGCGCGTGCAATGTGTCGAGGGACGGGGTGCCCACTGGCCCGCTAATGGAATACATCATGCGAGGGGGCTGGCTCTCTGCCGCTTCGGCGCCAATGGTGTAGATGCTCTTGCCCATCAGGCGGCTCACGCGGCCGACGCCGCGGAAAGCACCGACTGCAAGCACGACAATGTCGGCCAGTAGCTGGTGGCGTCAGTTTCAGTTACTTGGACCTTTCCCCAAACATCCACGACGTGATACGCACGGTGGCTACGAGGACCCAAGCGAGCACGAGCGCGGCGGACGCGATTCGGAGCCTGTGCTGGATACTGCCGAGGGAGAGGTCAAGTGGCTCTCCTTTGGCGCTCAGCATCGGCGGAAGCACAGCGTGGGTGGAGATGGCCGCCAAGATGGCTTGGAAGTACTGCGACTCGTATCCGACCACTGCTGCGCCCCAGATACACAGGAGCGACAGGACAGCAATGTGGGCGGCGACAGCGTTCACCTTGGACTCGGGCCGGCACCAGTAACTTGACATTCTGTCCAGGGTCAGCGCGGAGGGGAGGACTCGTAGCTTACCGCACGCCGACATAGAGCCATGTGATGATGGACCAGAGGCCGATGATAAGCCACACGACGCCGTCGGCTCGCCTGACTTGGATGTCTGTTCTTGTTAGCACGGACTGACGCTGCTGGCTTACAGGTTATCTCGGGCAGCCATGCGACGGCCACGAGCACGAAGACTGTTGTGGACATGACGCAGCCCACGAGCCCAAGGATGGTATGTGCGATCGCACAGGACATTGGAAGATACGGTCAAGTGGCAGTTGGCAATAGGTGGTGCTCGGTCCACGGCAGAGCTGTCATACGAGTTGGGAAAAGTGTCTTGCACTCGAAGCTGATATATACTGTCGCAAGTCGCAACAAACGTCCAGGACGAACGGAGGCTGCACCGCTCTTCACCTGCTGCCCACTCTCTTCCCATGTCGCGCTGCAGATGAAACTCGAAAAAAGCTTCGAGTTTGTCGGAAACGTCTGCAGATGACTCGGCAAAGAGGCGATATTAACACCGCCCTCGAGACACTTCACGTCCGTCCTGGCGAGGCTTCCGTCGGTATCGGTGGGTGCTATTCAGAGTCTGATGCGGATAAGCTCTCATATCGGTGAACTTTGGCTTCACAGCAGCTCCATTTGCCGAGGCGATGCAGGCAATCGCCACCGGAACAAGTTGCTGTCGAAAATAGTGCCGACGGAAAGAACCTTCTTTTCCACCTTTGTTTCAGCATTTCGTCCACTGAACAGCAGCTAGTACAAGGGTCATGCTTGTGACATTGCCTGCACAGCTTGTCCCCGCTGATGCTGACCGGCCTGTGGCACTTCATACCCATCTCCGCACACGTCAACCGCCACTACAGTTGGTTCTTGAAAGCAGGTGGAGGCTGACGAGGACACCGGAGACTGCAGACTCATTCTCATACCAAGCTGGTTCGCGGGGGACAGGAACTGTGCAAATGCCCTCCACCGATCCTTCTCCCGACAACCCTCTCTTGCTGTGACGCGTTCTCAATGACTCGGCATCGCCTGCATTCTCAGTCACGAGTTTGTCTCGGAGGCTTGGTCATCTGTGCTGTAGTGACTAGCGGCGGAGGATATGGGACTGAGAGAAGGACCCTGGTAGCTGGGATTTCGGCAAACGGAGTGGTGCCGCGAGCGCCCGTAGCCAGGCTGAGGAGCGTTGTGAAGGCGGCGCGGAGCGCCCCGGCTTGGAGCAGTGAGCGGTGGGCGAGATGTTTGGTGGAGCTCGGGGGACGGCGACTGCTGGGACGTTGCGTGGTAGTGTTGCTGAGTTGAAGAGTGCCGCGGAGCGGAAGAGTACCGCTTACTTGCCGAGTACCGAGGAGGGGAGCTCGAGTATGGCTATGTCATGAGTGTGTTAACGCCATTCGAACTCACCAGCGGAATAGATGCAGCATAGTCGGCAGCGTCATCGCGCAGCCGGTCCCTTTGAAGGGAGTCTGGAGACGACGCCGGGGGTGGCCAAGGGTAGCGCGTATTTGGGTTGTGTGTGTCGGGCGAGGTCCGTTCTGGAAGACGGTGCTCCTTCATGTGCCGGTGGTCCCGGTGGTCGTATAGATAGCGAGGAGGGCTGGAACTCGGGTGCTGGACAACTTTTGGTATGAGAGGGTAGATGAGATTCCTTTCGTCGACCTCTGGCGCGCCCTCAAGCTCGTCGAGCGTCTTTGACCAGGCTTGCGGATGCGACTTGCTGCCAGTGCGGAGGGCTTCGCCGACTACAATAATGGTGGCAAACATCTAGAGTCAGCAACCAGTACCCTGGCGGTCGCGTACCTGGAGAAGAAGCCACCATCCGACCGCGACACAAGCCACGTACGCGCTAGATCTCAGTATCTTGCCACAGCCGGCGTACTCACGCTGAATAGGTGACATGGTCCCTCGCATACGGGACCTCCCTCGCAAGGAGATTGGAGCTTGACTGCAAGAGCTTGACGTAGGGTTGAATCTTGCAAGTCATGTAGCCTATACTGCCAAGACCCCACAGCAGGAGGACACCAACCACGATGATGTCTGTGAGGGAGGCGTTGAACCTGCTTTTCGGTGTCCAGCAGCGAATGTTGAGACTGAGACCAGTTAGGACTTGAGCGCAACTTGGTTCGTCTAGTTCCGGGGACAAACTCACGAAAGGGCAGAGTAGATCATGGCTGTCAGACTCCACGCTGCGACAATGGAATGGGCAGACGGGGCAATGGCCTCGCCTATCAGGTCTAGGACCGTCAGTTTTCCTGTGGTTGGCCCTCTTCCCTCACCCCGAGGCCCACCTTTGTTGTTAGAGCTGGCTGGGGCACCAAATGTCCTCATCTTCAAGCCGAGGATGACGAGGATTCCCGAGGCGGCGGATTCAACGACTGACCAGAAGATGTTGAGCGCGTACAACCACTGGCGAAGAAACGGGTAGCTGATGGGCATAATGGCTTGTTTGAACTATGGGTGCAGGTTGGGTGTCTGTCGCCGGTGGTGGAGAGGTTGGATATACATACTTGTGTCGGTGGCAAGATTGCGGCTCCCACGTCTGGTTCCTCGGACGCGCGTTGGGCATCGCTTTCGCTTGCTTCTCCTGGGGCGTGCTTTTCCTTCCCGCGGCAGTACCTGCTGGGGGCACGGGTTGCGTCGCACAGCCGTGGTGGATAGCTTCAAAAAAGCCGTTTGCCACCTGGAGCCTGGGCGGCGGCATGATAAGCATAATTGCATTTTTCACCGCCACATGCAGAGCTTTTTATGGGTTTCGATCGTTCCAAGCGGTGCTGACACTGATTCTAGAAGCGATGCCATCCAACTGCAATCCTTCGGTTCGGACTGGACCCAAGCAAGTGGTACTGACAAGAGGCCCGTTCGTCGACCCTGCCCACGGCTGTTGTACAGGAATGCAAGACAGGTCGGGCAGACTCTCCCGCCAGTGTTGGCAAGTAGTTTCCGATGTATGAGAGGGCTAGTACCTGACAAGTCTGCGCGCACACTCACGAGGTGCTCAGTTCAGACCTCGGAGAGAGTCGCTGAGATGCTGCTCATGTAGTATAACGATGCGCAGTGTTCAATGGCGGCGGGCGGTATGTATCCGCACATCGTTGACCTGGGCAGAGGATGGAGACATCTACTCTCAGCGTCACGATTTTGTGCCCCAGTCTGAGAGCTTTTCCAAGGCGTCGGTGTGGGGGCCCATGGGAGACCTCCACTCGCCGTGCTGCCGCCCTGACCAGCATGACCAGGATATTGGCATTCCCGCGCGCACGTGCCTACAAGACACCCTCAAGGAGAGATTCAACAGCGTGCACAATGTCAAGCCTGCCCGCGAGCGCACTGGCCTGTTCTTCTTCAGGGGCAGAGCCCACGGGCTTGAAGGCGGCGCCATGGTCTGCACCAAGGTGATGTGCGAGCGCACTCGGGCGACTCTGCCCGGCCAGGCCCGTCTTGTCGGCGGTATCGATCTGGCCAGCTGGGTCGGACGTTACGGCCCGCAGCTGGACCATCTCCAGACGATCAACAACACAATCTCTGCGCGCTCCCATGTGGCGAAAAAGGACTTTGACAACCCCGACAAGTACAAGTTGGAAAGTGTCGCCAGTTGGCAGTACATGTAGAGATCTAGAGAGAGAGAGAGAGAGAGGAGAGGAGAGAAGAGGGCTGCCTCCAATCCGGCTGTTCAACCATTTCATATTTTTGTTCACTTTTGAGGACCTTTGCTCAGAACCATGTCGCCGCAGGGTGATAGGAATGTACGGTATAACATATATCTGTCTTTCTTGCATACACATATCCCCATAGGAGCGCAAGGGACCCAGGAGACGCAGGAGGGAGAGAGAGAGAGACGTGTCTGGGGCCGACGGGCTGCCACAGGCGACCAATGGCCACTTGACCGATCGGCACACCAGGGCGGGCGGCACAAAGCGACCACAGTCCGGATCGCCCGGACATGTGCAGCACGATCAGATTCCACCTTACTAATCAATATATTACGTAATGTAAAGTTGAATGGGTTCCGCGTGGCATTTGGCTGCAGGGTTGCAAGGGTAGGATTCCCACGGTGTCTGTTGATGGCCGACGGGCATGGCTGGCTGGGGGAAGGGCACTGACGCGCAAATAAGGAAAAATAGAGGTCGATTTCATTACGTTGGTTTGTATGTAAATGATCCCCTGGCGGGAGAAGAGGTATTACTACTCTGCTGTTGCTGTGTGGTGCCATCATCGCCGAGGCCGAGGAGCTATCTACACTGTGGGCCGCGAAAGCGTAGGCCGGCGGGGGCTGGGGGGTGATTGCGGCGTGGAATGCCTTTATTCTTGGTGGTAGTTGCTGTTTCCAGCAGAGAGCGTGAGAACGACGCGGCGTTCAAGAGAAAGAGAGAGAGAGAGAGATGGGAGATGGGAGATGGGAGAGAGTTGGGAGAAGCGAGGTGACCCCTTTTTTTCTCTCTCCACTCTGGTTCTTCTTTTTTGGTTGTTATCGTTGCTGCTGCTGCTCGTCGTCGTCGTCGTCGTCCTCTCTCTTTTGTCATCTCTCTCCACCACTCCTGCCTGCCGCCACTGGAACATCCCATCCGTCCCATTGAATTGTTTGTTGTGACCAGGCGGCCATCCATCCAACAAACTCTCTTCCACTACAACCACCCACCACCACCACCACATCCCCCAACCAAGCCACGCAGAAGAGGGGCTCCATCACCAAAACCAGGCGCGACAACACCTTTTCCCTGTCTGCCGCTACTGCTGCCGCCCTCTGCCGTCCAGAACCCATCGCTTTCGTCAGCGCCCCCACACTCCCAGCACAGCAGCCACCCACCCACAGCCGCAGTATCATTTTCCCTCACAAACATTTCCTACTCCACCACCGTCACAACCACCACCATCACCACCAGCATCCTTAAGCTCCCCCCCTCCCCGATGCAGGAACCAACACCGCCATACGACGATATCCTCGAGGATGAGACACTCGCCCCGCTGAAACGTAACCATGCTTGTCTCCAGGTGCGTAACCACCGTTCCTTCCTTTGCCTTCCTTCCATGGAACAAACCTACCTGGGCCGAATGCCGGTGCCGGCCCCCATATGAAATATCAACGACGCGCGGCGCGAGAGCAGAGAACAGAAGAACGAGAGCAAGAGGCAGGGGACGAAGAGCAGCAGCATCAGCAGCAACAGCATCAGCAGCAGCAGCAGCAGGGCAGAAGAAGACAGGCAGCTCCTCGATCAACCACCCGTGGTCGCGAGCTTGTCGCCACCCACTACCATTCCCCGGCATGCCTCGGCACAATGACGCCTGACTGACCCCCTCAGTGCAAGAAGCGCAAGGTCAAGTGTGATGCCGTCCGCCCGACATGTAACCCGTGTATGCGCTCGCACGCGCACGCCCTGCGCTCCGCCCAGAGGAACAAGAGCAGGCCGCCACCCCTCGTCTGCACGTATGCAGAGGGCGAGGACGACGAACTCCCTCCCCGTGCGGATGTCGTGCTCGATGCCGAGAGGAAGCGCTCGTCGGCAGCCGCTGCCGGCGGCAAACGCGCCGCAGTGGGTGGCGACAAGCTGCAGCGCGAAAAGGAGCGTCGCGCGGTGGAGGAAAAGGACACGCTGCGTGCGCGTATCGGTGAGTCATTGGGGTGATCCATGTCACAAAAGTCTGACGCTTGTAGCTGAGCTCGAGGCGCGTCTTGCCTCCCTCACTACTGATCCTCCCGCAACTGCTCCCCAGGCCAATGGCCACTCTCACGCCCACATCTCGCCCGTGTCCTCGGGCTCGACTCCGGAGAGCATTCGCCAAAACTCCAGTGGCAGCAACAAGGCGGGCCTCTCCTGGGACATTCCCATGAACACTTTCCCCGTGCCGCCGCCCCAGTTCGACGCTGCGCCGTCGGTAGTGCCGCCAATCCTCTCGATCGAGACTGGCCTGCCAGGCCAGTTCCAGTCGTTTGACTTTAGCAACCTCCTCATGCTCCCTGCCAAGTGGCCCAAGAACCTGCCTTCACCGGCCATCCTCGAGCACCTCATCGAGACATTCTTTCAGTTTGAACCCCAAGCCCCCCGCATGCTCCACCGCCCGACACTTCTCGCGAGGATCCAGCTGGGCCCTACGAATCGCGACTTTCCCTTCCCTGGTCTTCTCCACGCCATCGCGGCTGTTGCCGCGCCGCACACTGCGTGGATCACGACGCTCAAGCCCGAGGAGATGGAAGAGTCCACCCTCCGCAACATTGCAGCCGGCATCGATCTTGAGGCTTCGGAAGACTTTGCGATAGGCCAAGCAGAGGCCGCCGAGCGCTGCATCCGCCACTCAACGATCATCTCCATGATGGGCAACGGCAAGTTTGTCTTTGACATGACGCGTGCACAGGTATGTCGGAGATCTTATTCCCGATCGGCATCTGAGCGCCACTGACCTCCCCAGATGCTGCTCTCCCTCACATACTTCAACAAAGGCATGGCCCTCCGCTCCTGGATGCAGTCTGGCAGCCCCGTGCGCCTCATCAAGGCGCTCGAGATTGTGAATCGTAACCAGCGCAAGTCTGACAAGCCCGCGCTCCTCGGCGCCGCCCAGACCGACCAGGAACGCGAGGAGCGTCTCGCTACCGTCTGGCTGTCATACCTCCAGGAGGCGGGCTTTGCCGCCAACTCGAGTTGGGCCCCCAGCTTTGACCTCTCCGAGATCCATATCGATCTCCCGACCAGTACCGACGAGTTCCTCCAGAAGTTTGACACGACCGGCTATATGAAGCCCAACCCGCAGACGGGCCACGATGACGATGTGCTGGTAAAGTGAGTCAACACCACCAGGACCATTGTTAACGCTCCAGCCACCCCATTCCAGACCCGTTCGTGCTGGTCATCAAGTGCTCGATCATCCTCGGCAAGGTTGGAAAGTGGATCCGTGACTGGCAGCAGCGCGTGATTCGTCCCGGCGACGAGCTCGACGGCTTCCGCAGCCCCACATTCGTCAAACTGAACTCTGAGATCGCCGCGTTCCAGCTCAGCGTCCCGTCAGCTCTCAAGAACATTTACAAGATGGCAGACTCGGGAGCGAGCGGCACGTTCAACGCCGACCTCCTAAGCATCCACCTTCTGCCGAACCTCGCTACCATTCTCCTCCACGAGCAATTTGTCGACTGGAAGGGCCCTGAGACCCCATCGCACCGCCAGATGCAGAAGGCCTTCGAGGCGGTGGTCGGATTTATCCACCTCATCCCCTCGCAGCTGGATGTGACGCTCATGCTGAACCCCCTGCTCTCTTTGTGAGTTTTTGTTGCCTGCGATGGCCAAGCTGACTGCCAGCTCGCTCTTTAGCATCGGAAAGACCGTCAACCGCTTCATCATCCGCGCGAATGAGACCGAGCAGTACGCCCAGGCGATGCGCTGGCGTACAGACCTCATGGCTATCAACAACTGTGAGTCGCAACTTGGCCCCCAATCTCCTGACCGCAGTGCTCTCCCGCTATGGAGTCAAGCACCCCCTCGGCCTGCACCTTGTCAGCTACTTGAGCAACTATCAGCGGCTCTATGAAGCCGGCCGCATGGACGGCCGCCTGGAAGTCGACTGCGAGGAGCATTGCCGGCCATTCCCAGCCGCTGATGAGGACTCGTCCATCCACTCGTCCATCCACCCGCCGTCTACAGGGAGTGGCCCGAGTCCCGCTGTCAACTCGTCGCTTGGCCACACACCAGAGAGCGTCGAGGTTGTCGACATGCAGACGCGGTCTAGCAACTCTGCCAGCGGCATGTCGTTCCTCTCCGTGCATGGAACCATGTCGATGGATGGCCTCGAGGGTTTCTCTGGCCAGTCTACCAACGTCCCCACAACAGCACCTACCCCGACCTTTGACCCCTCGCTCCTCGAGTTTTTGGATCCGACGGCCGCTGCGCAACTCGCCGCAACCCTGCAGTCCAACCCCAACGGCGTGGATCTCGCCGCACTTGGCATGGGCATGAACGTTGGTGACCCCAACTTTGCCGATCTTCTCGCGACCGCCAGCGCGACGTCCAATCGCAAATCCCCTGGCGGCTTCCCCTGGGACAGCGAACGCATGTGTTGAGAAGCAGAATCTGCGACCGAATCATCGCCCCGTTGCGTGGTAGCGTGGGCGCTGGAGAGGAACAAAGGGGTTCTCGAGGAATGTGGACTATCACAAGCACCAAACCAAGTGTGGCTACGAGGCCGCCACCACCACCACCATTGTTCCACTGACGTTTGCTACGGCGGACGTATACACTCCGATCCGCGACTGCTCTCTTCGACGATAACGGGCGGGATGACGGCCTCAGCGAAGCCCTCACGCCCGCGGCATCCCGAAGCCAGAGCCAGACGCACCCCTCATATCTCAACGACCTCCACGTTGACAACAATCAATGGCCAGGCCGCCAACAATGTGTCTTTTACCAGAACAGACACATGTATTTATCGATGACAGCAGACGCCAACCGGGCTCTGCTTACCCAATACGAAAAGGAAAGGACACACGCCCGCGACATTTCTCTCCGTGGGCGTAACATGGACCCCATTCAGCGGAGGAATGCAGAGTGCAGGCAGAACGAACCAGCGCGCGCGATCCCGGTCCACTCAACCAACACCACCAATACCCCACCTACACCCAACCGCCCACAGGACCTTTCGAACGATACCAGTAGTGATATTCTGTGTTAATAAACCAACGGCAGACCAGCAGCAGTCCGTCAGCCACCCTTAGATCCCCGAAGGCGAGGCAACAGCGCCCAGCTCACGTTACATGTTTTATGTATTTTCGATGTTTGTTCCATCTTTGCTGTTAACTAGACATGTTTACCGCTCTCACACCGTGCCGGAACGCACAGGCCTTGCCGGCGCGACAAATGACTGTTGTGGGATCATTGTGGGCCCGGTCTGGGCCGAGGTGGGGTCCCGCCGCTGGGGTACGCCGAGGGCGGTGGCTGACATGACAGGACCTGGGCGCTCGCAGTTGCTGGCTACCGCGAACCGCTAACACTTTACGAGGGCAACAATATCTGAGACGGGCCGGAACACTCTTGCGCAGGTTGATGGTGAGGAATGAGCATGCTCGTGGAATGGAGGCGGACCGCCCGGCGGGCCCAGGCCAGCCAGGGGGGGACGATCTGATCCCTCCGCGTGCCGTGCAGTCGGGGAAGAGAAGTGTTCGGCACGCTTGCAACCCACTCTCAGGTTATCTCCAACACGCGTGCATACTCCGACGAGCGTGCAGGGTGCTGTGCGCGAGCGTAAGCCTCCGTCTTCTCGCTCGTGTTCAGGGAGGCAGCACAGCCGAAGCAGAAGCAGAAGCAGAAGCAGAAGCAGAAGCAGAAGCAGAAGCAGAAGCAGAAGCAGATGACACTAAAAACGTGGCGGGCCTCCGGCAGCCGGCAGGAGAGTGGCCTGGACTAGACTAGGAAAGAGATAAGGAGAGGCCAAGAAAGGGAGACGCGGAATGCGGCGGCGCGTGGCATGCGGCGTGCGACATGCGGCGTCCGCGTGCGTTGCATTGGGCTGCGTCCCGCGGCACGGCGCGCGGAATGCGTACGTCTGCCCCTGCGCATTTGTGCTGACGTCCACCACCTCGGGCCGGGAGCGCTCGCGGAGCGGGGCGGGAGGATCGAGCGCCGTCGCGGCGGGGCCGGGGCCTGGGCTCGAGGGACCCCGCTCCGCCGGCACCTCCGGCAGCTTGGGCGCCCTAGTGTGCGGTCGCCGGCAGCTTGGGCCCGCGGCGTGCCGTGGGGCGTGCTTCGTCCAGTGCCGCCAGCTGGGTCCGGACCCGTCACTGGCGACGCGGCAGAAGCAGAAGGAACAGACGCCGAGCCAGAAACCAAGCTGTGCAGAGCCAGTCGCGAGGTCGCAGAAGGACACTGCCCAGACTCTACTGGCGGCGGCTGCCATGTGAGACCGCGTGCGCGCCCGCAGGGCACTTGGGCGGTGGGCGATGTCGCGCGTTCGTGGCCATGGCCAGGAGCAGACGTAGAAGCTGCGAAGGCTGTGAAGTCTGCCAACGTAGACATGCGCGCTCGCAGGGCTGTGCGGTGTGGCACTCACTTCGACACCTGTCCGCCGGCATCAGCGCCTGGCGTCGAGGTCCCGGGTCCAGCCGCCGTCCGAAAGGAAACGACGCCGCCAACGTCCGGTACGTGGCGCGCCCATTCGCCATCAGTCCGCCGGCGATCCGCTGGCCGTGCCGTCGGTCCTGCTAGTTTCATGTGTTCCTCTCTCTTGTCGACATCCACCCCCCATCGTCCGAGCGCGGCGGGGACGCCGCGGGCCGGAGTTCWCGGCACAGAAGCATGGGATCTGGGTRYMACCCATCCCATGGTGCTAGGTCGTCAGCTCGTAAATGTCGGTCCGCTGCGGTCGCCTGAGCAGGGCGGGCTGACGGGAGAGACGCTTCAAAGACATACGAACAGAGCTGTCTGCTCCGAGAACTACGTCTTTCATGGCTGGGACAATCGGAGGTCGCCGAGGTACTATTCCAACCCAGCAGCTATTGCGCTTGGCTTTCGTGGCTCCCAATCGCACCCTGCTGCGGTCTGCATGTACCGCCTCCCTCTCCAAGGAAGCGGGCCCAGCGGAATCATGCCTGGGGTGATCGTGTTCCTGTCAAAATATCTCGGCGGCGCGCGCGCTGTGGACGCGAGAGGAGAAAGTTACTAAACGATATTGCGAGCATAACCAGTGGCTGAAATCAGCAATTACTGTAATGTGGTAGTGTCAGTGGAGGTTAGTGGTTGCCTTTGTCCGCCAACGGGCGGACGTGAGCCACAGAACGAGCACGGCCGCAGGGCTGGACATGCCTCGCTGTCATTCCAGGTCCAAGTCTTCGCCACGGGCATTTGTCTCCACGCTGGATCTCCGTCTGCAACCGTGCGGGCTGTGACTGTCCCGCGTGGTTCGCGTCCGCGACGGTAGTAGAATCCTGGCATTGCTCAAGCGTTCCCAGGACTGGGGACTGGGAGTAAGGAACACGCGAGTGCAGGGACACTGGTCCTCGTGATAGAGCGCTAGCCCCACAGAGCTTTTGGCGTGGCGTTGGTCATTCGCTTTCCTGCCACAGTCACCGGTCGTGCAAAGCTGCGGAACGCAGAGGATAGCGCGGCGGAATGAGATGAGATAAGACGCGCCCAGGACGCGAAAGAGGACAAGAGTACGTGGTGTCGCGCGATAACAAACCTAGAACGCAACAAAGGTGCGGATCTGACTTCCAGAGGATATGTCAACTCACAGAAGGCGCACAAACACTCACATGTTACTGCCGTCAGAGGGGCAAACAGTGTCTCCGGGTCCCTTCAGGTCAAGTCTCCACAGCAGACTGATCGCAAAGGCCACGCAAGTCTGTGATGGCTAGTAGCCAGTAGCAATGTGCCTGCAGGACGTTGGCGAGGGGGATGCCGCCGCCGCCACCGTGTCCCTATGTCATTCTCATCAGCCGTTTCCAGACCCAACATCTAATGAGCTTATGAGCACGCGCCTCCTCTTCCCTTTGGATCAGCCGGGGCAAGAGGATAGCCATCAAACCGCCCTGGCCCTGGCCGCGCTCGGTATCTGGTCCATCCCAAGGTTGCCAGGTCACAGGCCGCTTGATCCCACGCTCTGTTCGGGAGCCCCTTGTGAGATGGCCATTCAGGCCATGAGTCATGACCTAGCGACACCCAGACGCTCCGATCGGAGAGCTGAAACGCGAGGGAGGGGAGGGGACAGCAGAGTGTCGCCGTGAGAGATTTCTGGTAAATTTCTGTTGCAACCTGCGTCTGTTTCTCGTCTGGCCCTCGGCTGGCCAGTGACTGTACCCTCGCCAAGCGCTCTGTTTGCCTCGGGGCAGGGCCGTTACGGTCTCATCAGCTGCCAGGGGCCTAGTGGGAACCGCGCAGGAAACGCGTGCACATTTATGCGCTACCACTCTGGGCAGAGTGCGTATGCATCCCATCACCTGTTGGAGCGTGCCGGGTGCCTCCGACCAATGCCGGGGGATCGGGGCTCGCAGTGCCTCGATACTCCGAAGACCGAGCATTGGGTGGTCTTTTGCCAGGAGACAAAGGCCACCTGTGTCAGATGGAAGTCCGTCCTGCTCTCTGAGCTTGCCAGATGGGTCTGATCGCCAGATCGCCAGCCTAATGGCAAGGGAAGATATAAATCGGGGTCAGCAATGAATTGATCAGTGGGGGTCAGCCTGTGATCTGAGCCAAGCGCGACATGTCGCAGTCAGCAGCAATCTGGGTGAACCACGGTATGTCCCCTCGGAAGGAGGCACAGAGGCGGCGGGGCTGGCGATGAGGTCCTGTGACTATCCGATGCATCTCGGTTGCTCACCTGGGTACAAGCGTCCGTGTACCATGTCCTGGGATCTGTCTCGCCTTGCCTGAAGTGCATGTCGTAGGCTTGAAGGGATGTGAGCTCCAAGAAGGCCGAGGAGCGCGAGTGGGCGAAACACCGAGGACGGAGAGAGAGAGAAAGAGAGAGCAAGTGAGAGAAACAGAACAGACTCACAGGTGGGAGTGGCGGTGGTCACAGGATCCCTGGGCCGTCCTGCCCCGGGCCAACGAACATTACCAGGATTGATTTCCAGGGTTCGCAATCAGACAAGGGGGGGGGGGGGGGGCGTTGGCAGGCAGCTCCCAGCCTGCCAGGCAGTGAGTGGGTAGCCAGCGCACAGGCCCCTCTGCTGCTCTGCCTGTGCTCTGCTGCTGGCCACCCATTCCTCTCTGAATTATCCCCTCCTGTCCCACTGCAAAATTGCTGTCACCGCCCTGACCCCTCCACTGCCACGCCCCAATCACCGATTAACGCCGGTAATTCATTAGAATCAACTTTATATTACTATTAAAAATACTCTGGGGATAATTACCGGAAGCAAACCCCCCGTATTAATGGGATCAAATTTTTCACATCCCCCACCCAGCTTGATTTTTTTTTTTTCACTTTGCTGCTGGTGCTGCTACCTGCCTGCCTGCCTGCCTGCCTGTCGCGTCATTTGATCCCGCCGCCACCTTGAGATCTCAAAGTGGAGGTCTCTGTCATGGGCCTCCACTTTTCGATTATCTTTGGTCCATCGTCATTGTCAACAACCACCCCAGCCTCGTCGCCCGCCTCCCACAATGGCGAGGTTCAAGTACTCTATCGAGCCAAACTCGATCGAGCGTCCAAAGGCTGTCCGCGGCGCATATCTCTACAACCTCGTCGACTGCATACACACTTGCATCCTCCGCCGCGACCTCCCCCGCGCGCGCCGCGCCTGGGCCATCTTCGTGGGTGCCCGTTCCTCGCCACATCTGACACCACAGGTACGATGCCCCGACGTCGACTGGCGCGACAAGTGGGGATGGGCCCTCTATCTCCTGAACGCTAACGAGGCGACCGGAACACCGAGCGAGAGCGAGCCGTCTGCGTCAGCACGCGCACGCGCACGGAGCGCACGGACAGACCCTCTGACGGGAGAGAGGGTCGAGGACTCGGACGCGGACACAGACACGGACACGGACACGGACGCGGGCACAGACATCCGCCCACCAAACCCGTACGCACAGCCCCCGCGGTCGCAGCAGCAGTCATTCTCCCAGCGCGCGCCGGGAGAAGACACGCTCCTGTTCCTGCGCAACATCCAGCTCCTCGCACCGGAGGCCGAGGTACGCCAGACTACCCGTGATGCAGCTGACGACAGAAACCTGCGGTCCTCGCCGAGATCACCCTCCACCTCATTGCCGTCGGGCGGTACCGCGACGCCCTCGATGAGATCAACATGTGAGTTTCCACACGACTCTGTGAGCTAACTCTCAGGTGGGTCACGGACTACCCGTACACGCTCTCCGCGCCGCTGCGCACCTACGCGGGCATGGTGTGCTTCTACCTCGCGCAGCCACCCAGCATGCGCCGTGCTCTCAAGCCTGTAAAGGTCAACTCGCGTCCCGGCACACAGGAGGCGAACCCCAGCAGTGCACGCTTGCGCGGATCGAGTGCGGACACGGACGACCGCAGCCGCGCGGGTTCGGCCGACTCGAGTGCAACAGGTACGTCTACCGTACAGCCCGACCGCAGCAGATTGCGTGAGATTCCCGGTTCCTGACTCCCAGACACCACTGTCGAGCCCACGACGCAGACGCCGCCAGACGCAAACTATCTCCGGCAGGCGCGAGACTGGTTCAACGCAGCCGTCAACGTCGACAAGCACGAGAGCGTCGCGCAGGGCTTCCTCAAGCTGCTGAACAAGCCGGCCGACGCGTCAGACGACGAGATGGATCTTGACCAGAGCTTTGAACAGAGCTTTGACCGCTCCCGCGACGGGGACGCGAACGCGGACGAGTCTGTGCGCGAGGACGAGGGCGAGGACGAGGGCGAGGACTCGGACGGGGGGGGCAGAAGTGTGGATCTCCTCGGCGTCGGGTCGGACGGAGGGTCGGCAATGGACATTTCGCCTGCGCCGCTGCGCGCGCGCTTGCCGAGTTCGGGCGCGTACTACGACTCGGACTAGGTGTGGGACGCAGAGGGTAGCGGAGAGGGAGTACCGCCGCGGTGCACACACGTGTTACCCCAGAGATCGAGGGCGCACAGCCGCTTGGTGATAGACGATTTGTTGTACGCATATTCGATGTATACTATCGGAACAACGACAGCCGTGCGGGACCTGCGCCGTCCGTCGGTGTTTGGAGGCTCTGTGCGCTGCACGCGAATAGTGGGAATGCGAGTTGGCATCACGGTCTTTGTATTCCGACAGGGTATGTGAATGTAGTTCCGGAAGCGAAACGGGCGCTGGTATCAATTGATCGATTGCGGCCGGTGCTGTCCCCGGGGACCAGCATGTCGCGCGGTGCAGATAGAGGCGGGGCTCGTGCAACCCACAGACGTCAATGGGCACGTTCTATGATCCTGTCCGACCTTGACCTCCGCGGCTCTCGCCTCACGGTATCCTCCCGGGTCTTGCATCGGGCCCGGACAGCCTTGTCATGATTTGGAGCGACTACGGCTGCCGACAGTAGTATGCATGAGCGTCTGGGGGGCGGGTGCAGATTCTCGGACGGCTGGGGTCGGAACAGCTTGACAACTGTCGAGTGGCGTTTACCGACCAACTCCTCTTTTTGCTGCGCCTGTCCATCTACCTCACTCCGAGTAGTTGGTTGTAGGCGAAATAACGAGCATCTTGTCGCTCCCATGTCTCCTGGACAGTGTACGCAGCGTGGTCTGGAGCAGGCTGAGCTGCCGAAGAGGCGTGCTGCCAGTTGGGACGACCAGCATAATGCCATAAAAATACAGAAAATCAGAAAATTCATTCAAAAATGCCTGTAAACTAGATAGAAGTGTTCTACCACGGCTCCAGGCAGGAGACACTGGCGCGGAACAGGTGGTGCTCCTGGGGTCACGAGTTCCTTTTACGTAGGGCCGCATGCATGTAGGTTTGCCCACTACCGACTGCCGGGGCAACAACTCTCACCCAACCGTGCGCCCGAGAGGACAAGACGGAGTGTCCGGTACGATACCAGTATCTACAGTCTTTCCGTTCCCCGCTAGACAGTGCCGGGCCCCATGAGGCCAAGACCAAGCAGCTGTAAACGAGCAATAAAGACAATGTATGCTGCACGACACACGCCTGCCTAGCTCTGCCACTCAGCCATCGGGTCCTGGCCCCCCTGGCCGGCGCAGAGGCCGGCATGCCAAGCGGCTCCGACAACACGGCCGAGCCTGCTCGTCGTTGCGCGCATATCCCGTGGCCGAGGAGGCGGGATCCAGCGTGTATCCATCCAGGCCGGACGGTGGAGCGGCGACACTCGACGGCCGGCAGCCAGCCGCGCGCGAGTCCAAAGGGCTCCGCGGCTGCCCGTCTGGCTTCTGCCGACGCACTGCCCGTCTCTGCACCTCACGGGTTGCCACAGGGAGTAGCAGTGAAGCTGGTAAGGTAGTGTGGTGGTCGAAAGCACAATATACTGGATGACTGCAGCGGGAGAGAGGCGAGCGCACGCCAGCCTCGCACGCTCTCCTACCTCACCCCCGGAAGGCGACGGGGGGAGGGAAAAAGGACGACGGAACAGTTAGCTGCTGGTCGCTGTCGCTCTACATCGTAAGGGAGTCGAACCCCTGCCGCGTCGATGGCAACGACGCATGATACCGTTTCACCAACGATGTCGAGATGTAGATGACGGGTGCTGTCAGGTGGGGACCAGAGGACTGCCCGCACCACAACGGCACCGTGCCACAACGCGCCGCTCGACCGAGCTGTCAGCTGTGGCGTGCACGTAGCTGTGCTCTCCCGCATCTCACACAGTACATCCTCCACCCTCCTGCTGGAGCCCGGTACCCACGCAAAGGACGGGAACGAGGCTGGTATCGGAGTGTGTGACGAATGTGGCACCATTTCGACCAGGAAACGCACGGCCCCAGGCTATACACGCTTACTTCGCCATCCCGTCTGCAGATTGGAATGCCCCGCAACAGCAGCTGTCAGCCACAGTCGGAGGCATGGTCTGTAGGAGCTCGGGTGCAGATGGCGACTGCGCAGTATGAGAGCATACTGGCTCTGAACCGCGTGTTGTGGCTGTCGCAGAGCCTCGCTCCACCATCCTGCCACACAGCCACACGGCGTGCCTCCATGGCACATGCACTCTGGAACAGGGTCCTCACGTTGAGAGGCATCTTGACGCGAGGCATCGTGTTCACCGCTGATGCTGCATCGTTCGTGCTGTCGGTCGTGCTGTCGGTCGTGCTCGCCGTCGGCCTCTCTACTGCGCTCGTTGGGTCAGTTCAGTGCAACTACAGCTGCTATCAGTTCCAAGCGTCGGCCGTCGTTTCCACCACCCCGCGCCCTTCTCCGCCACTTGATCGTGCGCTCTCTGCTCCGCTGTCATTATGCACGCATGGTGTCCATCTCGTGTCGAGGCGGCATCATGTCCCTCTCTAGTCATCGCAGCAAGTCGCCACGCTACGGCTAACACAATCGCTCAAAATCGCTCTGCTTGCGCTGCTCCCGGAACGGTAGTATACACTCATGCATCCATGCCCAAGCGCAGATAGCTCGCAGCTCGCTTAAGCCTTGAGGGCGTACTCTGTGCAGTGTCAGCTCTGGCTCTCTCAAACATGCCTGCCCGCGCTCGCAACCGGGCGCGGGCGGGCGCAGAATACGCACTCCTCTGGGGGAAGTGGATGGCCTTCTTGTGGGCCTTGACGGTGATGGCCGAAGCCTCCTTGGTGGTGAGGCGGCGACGGATGGCACGAGTCTTCTTGTAGCGGAGGTCGAGGGGAAGGTACTTCGACTTCTTGTAGAACTCGCGGAGGTTCTGGCGCTGCTTCTGGTTGATGACGGTAAGAACGCGGGCGATCGACTTGCGGACAGTGTTGCTGTAGGGTTAGCCACCAGCCAAAGGTGTTGGGTATGCTACGGGCAGGCGGGGAGAGGACTCTCCAGCTCGTCCTGCACCGCGCGCGTGACGCACATCTTGGTGAGCTTCGACGCGGAGCCACCGACGACCTTCTGGACGCGGAGGCTGGCAAGCTCGGTGCGGAGCTCCTCAAGCTGGGTGAGGAGGTCCTGCTTGTTCCTGCGACGTTAGCTCGGTCCTCTGCGGTCTGCTGGAATTTTCGACATGGGCGGTTCGAGGCTTGGGGCGGCGCAGCGGAGCGACATGACCTCGCGATACGACGGACGCTCGGCGACACGGGGGGCGTAGATTTCCACGACGGCGTCTGCACAACGACGGCATTCCCCCACGACTTTGTCCCCTCACAATCTCTCCTCCGTCTTCCGTCTCCCTCGTCATGCAGATCGCCCGTCTCGTGAACATCCAGCGTGCCGTCGTGTCGTGTCGGTCATCGCACCGTCCGCCGTCCATCAAGCGCCGTCTCGCCCGTCGAAAATTCCTTCTCTCCTACGCACTTCGAGGCAAGCTCGGTAGCCCTGATCTTTCCGGACGACATCTTTTTTCTGGATTCGGTCAGCAAGCGGTTCGCAGTGTCGGCGTGGGGGTGTCGGCGGTGTGTCGTGGACGTTGGGGTCGACGTCGGCGGGGGGGTGGGGGTGGTACGCACAGAGGGCTGGGTGCTTGAAGTGTAAGAGCTCTCGGAACGCCGACTTGGACTTCAGCTAGGCAGCAACGGCAACGCACAGCGTCGGCCAGAGGCGCTGGCTGGTGCTGGTGCCAGACGGTGTCGGTGGGCCTGGCAGCTCCCAGCAGCAGAGCCTCCCTGCAACCCTGCCTGGAACGACAGACCTCTCAGCCTGGCTGAGAAACTTCACCACCCATTCGCCGGCGATACCACCGCGGGTGGCGGGGTGTGGCAGTCCCCACGTGGTAAATCGGGGTTAAGACAGCCCCAATTTTATCGCCGTCAGATGCGGAGGAGTAAGACGATGCCCTCTCCAGCCACGTGCTGTAACGGGATCAAATATCAAATCCTGCCGCGGAACCAGATCTCGGCTGCGTTGACGCTGACGCTGGTGTCGCGTCCAGCACCTACCATGCCAGGACATGAGGCCGAGTGAGATGAAAGCCAAAACGAACAACTACCACGAGTCGTTCACTTCCACAACCCCATCCGCTGCCCACCATGCGCATCACCTTCAAGACCGTCACGAACAAGGTGGGACCACCGCCCCCCGGAAGCCGACTAACCCGCAGCTGTTCACAATCGACGCCGACGAGTCCGAGACCGTGAGTTGCCCCCCCCCTCCCCATCAGCGAGCGCCATGTTGACATGCCAGGTTGCCGGCCTCAAGCGCAAGATTGAGGAGTCGCAGACCTTTGCCGCCGACCTCCAGAAGATCATCTACTCGGGTACGTACTGCGCCAACCTCCAGCGCTGACCCCCAGGCAAGATCCTCAAGGATGACGCGACCGTTGGTGGCCTCAACATCAAGGAGAAGGACTTCCTTGTTGTGATGGTGTCCAAGCCCAAGGCGGCTCCTGCCGCGGCCGCCGCTCCCGCTCCTGCTGCTGCCCCCGCCCCTGCCGCCGAGTCGTCGACCGCCGCGGCCGCTGCTCSCTCCCCCGCCGCTCSCTCGCCTGCTCCTCCGCCCSTGSCGCGACGKCYGCTACGCGTGCCTCGTCACCGGCGCCGCCGTGTTCCTCATAAAGTATGTACTGTCTTGCGCGTGGCAGCGCTGACGGCAGCGTGTTTGTGCCCTTCTTTGACGCGATCCTGTACGCGGCCGGCGCGGGCGCGGGCGCGCGCGTGGCCAGCTACGCCGTCGCGATCATCCAGGCGGGCTCGCTCGGCGGGCGCCTCCTGGTCGGGCCGCTCGCGGACCGCTTGGGCGTGTGGCCCGTCTTCACGCTCGCGAGCGTGTCGTCTGCAGCCGTAGTGTTTGCGCTCTGGACGGGCGCGGCGGGCGAGGGCGTCGCGCTCGCGGGCCTGCTGCTGTTTGGCGGCACGTCGGGCGCGTGGATGGTGCTCGTGACGGCGGGCACGGCGGCCATCTCGCCGGTCACGGAGGTGGGCATGCGCATCGGCATGCTGTGGACCGTCGGCGCCGTGCCCAACATGCTCGGGCCCGTCATCTGCGGCGGTGAGTAGCTGACAAAAGGGGGGAGCTGATGGCAGTGCTTATTGGCGCGGACGGGGGCCGGTTCGCGCACGCGGGGCTGTTCTCGGGATGCACGCTGCTGCTGGGCGGACTCATCATTAGCGGTCCGTCGCTGTACGGCCTGCTGCGTGCGCGGCGCAAGGCGGCGGGCGATCCCCCGGCCGAGGCATAGATTCCATAGATCAAGGGAGAAGATGGGCTGCTGCTGTGGTACTGCGTAATAATGAACTGGGACAGTCTGCCGCTGAACATCTGTATCGTTGGGGCATGCATAATACTGTAATGTACATCTCGACTCTCTCTGCGTTGTCTGATCCTCGTGCTGGGCAGTTCCTTTGCTGTCTCGAAGCGGCCCCTCCAGGCGGGCGATCCTCATCCTTGCCTCGTCTGCGTTGTCTCCTCCTCCTTCTGCTCCTTCCTTTCTCCTCCTCTTTTTCGCGTAAATGTGTACAAATTGTGCGGACAGCACATCACTCGGAGCCCCAGGGGGCCGACAGGGGCGCCGCCTGCTGCTCGCCATCGAGGGGCGACGCGGGGCCGTGCGCATGTGCCGGCGCATGTGCGTGCGCCGCCCCAGGGAGGCGCGGCGGCGTGTCGCCGAGCGCGTAAAAGTGCGCCGACTCGAGGTCCTCCATGAGCGGAATCGGCGTGTTGGGGCTGCGCACGGCCACCTCCCACGTGTGCGGGTCGTGCTGCTCCCGTCAGTACCCTGCGTGCTGCTGCTCGTCCTTTCCGCACCAGCACACTCACACAGTCCGTGAGGATGCCACCCGACCCCGGGCCCTCGCGGCCCTCGCGGGCCGCCGAGTCCGCGTCGGAGCCGTACCGCACCGCGTCCGCGTCGGCATCCGGCTCGAGCGTGTCGGCGCCGCGCGGCGCTCCGCGGCTGCAGCACACGCACGGCGCTACGGCGCTCCAGTGCGGCGTCGTGACCGTCAGCCCCGGCACGCCGCGGAGAAGCGCCTTGCACGCGGCGACCGCGCTGTTGAAGCGCTCCTGGCACGCGCACGCGAGCATGAATGCGCTCCCGACGTTTCCAAACTCGACCGCCGCAGGGGGCGGAGCCACCGCAGCCAGGCGCAGCAGGAGGGCGCGCGCCTTGGCCCAGTAGCTGCCGCGGTTCGCGAGGCAGTCGCCGTCGTGCAGGCGCGGGCGGTGGCTGTAGATGCCACCGGGGTGCTCGGTGCACACTGCGTCGCAGGCAAAGATGCGCAGGACCCCGCACGTGTAGTTTGGCACGGTCGTGTTGTGGCTGAAATCAAAGTCGTGCAGCGTGAGCGTGCGGGGCTGCCAGGCATCCACGAGCGTGCGCGCGAAGACTTGCTCCTTTTCGCCGCGCAGCATGCCGAGGTAGTGCCGCTGCAGCTGGATGCGCGCCCACCATAGCCCGCCGCTGCCTCCCCCATCGCTGTCACTGTTTTCGTCGCTGTCGCTGTCGCCGTCGCCGTCGCCGTCGCTCGCACCCTCGGGCACCTGGACCCACGCGCGGACGTCCGCGGCGCCAAAGCTCCCGACCCACATGCCGCAGTCCTCCCAGAGCGGGAACGCCATGCAGACGTGGATCGGCGCCGCGTTGGCGCGCAGGACGGTAAGCAGCGGGTGCGGGCCCACGTGCACGTCGCCGCCGGGGCAGGCCGCGCGCGTGATCGCGTACCGCGCGACGCACATGCTGAATGCGGCCGCGACCGACACGCGCTCGCAGCGGGGAAACAGGCGTGGCGTCGCGCCGGGTGCGGGCGCAAACTTGTCGAGCAGGCGCACGGCGGTGCGCGCGCGGCAGAGGCCGACGAGCACGAGGTGGCGCGTGCTGCCGAGAAGGCGCACCTTGCGCGCGTGGCTGGCGGCGTTTGGCCAGGTGCTGTTGCTGTTGTCGCCCGGGGGCTCCTTGAGGAGGAGCCCGCGGAGGACGGCGTCAAACGTGCGGTTGTTCACTATCAGGGTGGCGTACAGGGCTGCGCCGGCAATGTCGTGCGCGGCGCGGCAGAGGGCCATGATGTGCGCGAGCGCGGAGCGCGCGCTGACGGCGGCCTCGACGGCGTCGGCGTCGTGCACGGCCCAGATGGTGGAGGCCGACGCGACGTCGTCGGCGAGGTGGCTGCAAATGCGCTCGATAATGTCGAGGGGGAGAGGTACCCCGCGGGCTGGTGGTGGTGGAGTTTGTTGTTCTTGTTCTGGCAGCGGCGGCGGAGGGTTCGTCTGCCGCGGCTCCTGTGGGTCAGCAGTGGTGGTTGCGGTATGCTTGCCTGCTCGCTCGCGGCGGCCTCTTGGGCCGACATGGAGCTGGAGCCGGAGCGCTTGCGCTTTGTAGACATTGATAAAGTTGCTGCTAACGACGAGAAGAGAGAGRGRGRGAGAGATGAGGACAAGACTGCGCGAGAGAGAGAGAGAGAGAGAAGAGAGAAGAGAGAGAGCGAGATAGAGAAGAGGAGAGGAGAGAGAAGAGCAAAGTTGTTAAAAAGGGGGCGATCCAGTGTGGTGTGGTGTGCAGACAGACTACTTACTACCTATTACTTTGTACAAGCGCGTCACTGTTGATGAATCTTGGTTTGGAGTAATCATCGCAGTGTACGAGATGGGATGCTGCAGAGGAGCAGAGGAGCAGAGGAGCAGAGGCTGGCATGCATGCATGCTTTGCTTTGCTTTGCTTTGCTGGCTGGCTGCTGGCTGGACGGGCTGGACGGGCTGGACGGGGGGTCGCGATGGATGGGATGGACGCGAGTGTCACAGGGGAGGGAGGGAGAGGGGGGGGAGGGAAACCAGGGAATAAAGGCAAGTGGGCCCACAGGAGAGGAAAAACAGGCTCGAGGAAGCAGCACACCCACCCGCGCACCTGCCCGTAGCAAGCCTCCTTCAGCCAGCCCAGCGCCAGCCCAGTATGTACGTCTCCCTGGCGCTTTATTTTTCTTTCGGGTTTTCCTCGAGCCAAAATCCCAAGCCAGCCAGCCAGCCAGCCAGCAGCCACCCGACACACTGGCTGACTGGAGAAAACCCACCACCCACCACTGACCAGGCGTGCGGCATTGCATTGCATTGCATTCGGCGCTCGGAGCAGACCTAGACCTCTCTCCTCTCTCTGCCCTAGAAACCCGTGCTACACTCCTAGCTAGCTCTTTGGCGTTAGAAGGCTGGCCGAGCACCACAGTCCAGCTGAACGCTACTCTGGCAATGGGTAGCCTCCCCCCACACTAAAACTATACGACGACTACATGCAATGTATGTTTGTGAGGTGTGACGCCCACAAGCTCCATTAGGTGGGTGTAACCGTGACCGACCTCCTTGATCCCTACTCCCTTGGAGCTCTTGCTCCAACGGCCTTCTCCTCCCGAGCCAAAGACACTGACGCACGACGTGCTTGATTTTTTTCTACTGGCACCGCACCACACGGCACCGCACCACGCACCACAGCAGCTGATCCGCTGACCACTGTCGGCTGTCAATCCGTTGGCCACTAGTAGCGACCGCGGTATGCGTGCTGGGGACCTCGCGAGATATTGCAGGAAATGACAGGATGCAGAAACCTAAAGGACCATTAATTACTGCATTGCAGGATCTTGTCGTGTTCCACAGCGGCGTTAGGACCATGGCATGCAGGGTGCAGTGCAAATAGCAAGCACCGAGAGCTGGCACTCTCTCCTCTGCAGTGCTTGGCCAAGACACACATCCGAACCACCCCACCCTCGCTGCGACAAGGCGCGTCATGGACGCATGCGGGCGACCCGTCTCGACACTGGCAGAGTGAGTGACGCGGGCACCATAGAATGCTGCACCCATCCCGGCTGTTATTCTCCTAAATTACACAAACTAGCGTCCACCGTGCTAACTGGCCATGCAGCGCGACACACCGCCATCGACGGTGCTTCTCTCCCCCCTCGTCTTCTCTGCCGCCACCGTCCCTGTTAGGTGTCAGAGAAGGCTAGACACATTCCAAGGGTCGGCCAATCTGCCATGTCTCAAAGTAGTGATGATGGCGTCCCAAGATTGCAGGTCCGCGTCGGGCTCAAAGAACAACATGGGCGTGCGGCGTGGCGTTCAGTAGTGCACACAACAGACGAGGGCAAGGGATCGAGGAGACGCGAGGGACCGAGGGATCCTTCATTCTTCGGCTGCTAATGACGCTGCGTAATCTTTTTTTCTGCTTCTTCTTCCCCCCGTCCGTCGCCCCCGTACCTCCATGCAATCCATCCAGGACCCCCCTCCTGAGCGCTGCGAGAAGTGGCCTGCAGGTGGAGGCTGTCGCAGACAAGAACCGGTGACACTTGATCTGCCAGCGAGGTACGCGCTACCGGGGGACCAAGGTTAGTCTTGTTCCTGTGCCTATAGGATGTCGCGCTGCCGGGCTGGTCGCCGGGCTGGTCGCGGAGAGCCACCAGCAGTACACTGGAATGGAACGGACGGCTTGTAGTAAATGGCCGGCCATCTATGGGAGCCGAGGCAGACGCCGAGCCGCCGGCCCCGCCCATTCGGTCCGGCCAGCCAGAAAATATTCCATGCATGGCCGCCGTGCGGAGTTGTGGAGCGCACCACCAGTCCGGTCGCGAGTGCGCGACGCAGAGCGACCGCAGGGAGCTGGCGGCAGGGCACAGGATGCTGTTCTCCTGTGCGGGCTTGTCCTCCTCGACGACGCGGGTACCGAGAAACGATGTGCTGGGGAGCTTGCGTCCAATTCTCCACCAGGATGCATGACCCTTTGAGTTTTGCTTTGCATGCGCGCGGGCAGCAGCGCTGGAGMARGWSCCWSTACCGTAAGAGTGGGCCGGGCTGAAGGGGCAGGCGGCAGCGCGAGTTTGAGTTTTCGCGACTGATATTTCATGTCAGTTGGGGGAGGGACCTGGCTCCAAGGAAAAAAAAAAAGAAAAAGAAAAAGAAAAATCAATAACGAAAAAAGACCCGACGCGACTGCTTTCAGGTTGCAATCCTGAGACGCCGACGAGAAATCCAAGCAATGCAGGTGGTAGCTGATGGCGAATGGGGAGCGGTCTGCTGTCGGCTCTGGCGGCTCGACTGGCCGAGCTCTGGCATCCGGTGCAGCAGCCAGCGGACGCTCAGCAAGGAAAGTTGTCGCTCGCAGCCACCGCCCCTGGTCGACCCTCGTCCCTGTGCTCGCCATCGCCCGCTGCGTGCTGTGGGTTCGGCGGAGGCCGAGTGGACATGTGTCGTGTGTCGTCTGTGGCTCTGTGGACCTGCCAGTACCGGATCCGTGCAGTGCCGGGGCAATGCGCTGCAGTCCACGCAATGTCCAGTGCCGGCGGCCATCCACCGGAAAGCAGCTCGGCCGTTTTCTTTCATCACTGCCATATCCGCAAAGGCTGGAAACTAGGAAACGCCATGATTTCGGCGTCTGCTCCCCCGCTTTCAGTGGGGCGCCCCGGGAGCATTAACGCAATCAGCAAGCAAGCTAACAAGCCAACCAGCCAAACAATGCAACCAACATTCCAAGCCTGCGCTCCACTCGCGCCACTTGGAATCTCGCTGGAATGTCTGTCTCGAGCGGTGTGGAACCGAGTAGGGCCGAGTGGAGCGGACGCGCAAACTGCGACCCCATCATGCAATCGTGCAGCGCGCAGCGGCCGCGTGATGCCACTTGACGAAGCGCTCATGGGCGGACAAGCCAAAGTCCCGCGTGCGGCGCCAAGGTGATACAGCCAGGACGCCCACAGGACACCGACACGGGATTGCGAAATAACAAAGGGCTGCTAATCTCGTTTGGCGCACTTACAGTTTCGTTCGTAAGCCGCACCGCGATCGCGATGACCTAGACCTACGCACCGCAGGTTGACGTCTTGTCTCGGCATTCCGCTGCCCACCATGGCGTGTCGCTAGCAGTTGTACAGTTGTCACGAGACGATACACGATAGCCTGGGAGGAAACGCCATGTCCGATGCACATTTCCATTTCCCGTAGACGACTGGCCCGGAAATCCATCCCGCCAGCCAGGCCGAGCGAGCGTCTGGACACCAGCAGCCAGTTATCGGTGGCGCCGTCGTTGACGCAATGGTCTGAATCACTGCGACGGCCGCCACCGTCCCAGCTTCCATCTACCTGGAATCGTCTCGTTCTTGGCTCCGCCAACACGCTTCTCGCAGCGGCCTGTACGACTACCGCCGCCACAGGCTCCATTCTCACACCATACACACTGTCGTTCCCATTCCCATAACGCTGAACTGAGCCACAGCTCCCCGCGAGATCATGTTCCAGCCAGCGAGTCCTATATCCTGCGCCTCGCGAAGAGCGCAGGGCCAATGATCTCATACGCACGTCTGCTGCCGACCGCCCACTGAATGCGACATTCGATCGTGGCCCTACGACCTGTGTACGCACCTATCGGCCTGCATCGGAGAGCGGTCTGTCGGACATCAGCCCGAAGCGAGAGGGGGACCTTGGCAGAAGCGTGTGAATCGCTCTGCAGCCACCACGGTGTTCCTTTCCCGTTCATGGCAAGCGCAGCAGCTGGCTGCATCGCGTTCACACACGACCTGTACGCAGCCTCGTTTGTCGGCACCCCAGAATTCACCGGGTGTCCGCGGCACGGTCGAACAAGGAAGGCGGCGGGAAAGGCTGCACGCGGGCAGGCCCGGCACGGGCCAGGCCGCCAACGATGGGACCGCCCTCTGCAGGGCGCCAGCCGGTACCAGTGTCCTGGCCCACACGAGGACCTGCCCGAAGCGAACTGCACCGCATGCTGCGATCTCCACCCATCGGGCCCAAGACCTTGGCAGGAGCGCCAGTGTCCCTGCTCGACTCAGCAGCAGTGCGGTGGGGTACCAGGTTCTAGGCACTATCATCGGGAACGAAGCGATGCAGTGTGCTCGACGACCACTACTCTGGCTGTACGTTTCTGCGGAACCCAAAGAAATCAAGCACCGCGGTTGAAGCTCAGGAGTCTGCAGCGGAAGCATCAGATCAGCCATCGAGTACGGCATCCTCTTCGGTGTCTGAAGCCTGGACCCCCACCCGAAACGCAGAGACACAGCAAGCGGCGACTAGCAGCAGCAACAGGAACAGGTTTCTCGAATGTGGGACAGAAGGTACTGCGTACTGCACCACACAAACACCCAGCCTCTCTCGTCATGTCGCGAGGCGCCCCTGGCACGTCCGATGCATCACGTCGCTAACAGCTTGCCGGCAGCCTGCTTCATACTCCATGCTCCATGCTGCTCCATGATATCATACGCCTCCTTCCCCTGGTTGTCTCCAGAACTTGAGTGCGTCTTTCTCGGCACTCACCACACCGTCCTTGCTTCGTAGCTCGGTTGCGGTGGTGGCCGGCCAGCTGCGTGCTGGTGGCCGTACATTGGGTGTTTCATCTGCATCTTCTTTTGTTGCGGCCAGCGAGCGGCTGGCAGCCACCAGCTGGCGTGCTGGTGGACCAAGGACAATGCATCCCCAGTGACCCAGGGCCGACAGGCCGTGGCACTGAGATGGCACATGGCTCACACCTGTCTTGCAGCCCATTTGCAGGTGTTTACAGTCGTCGCAATCCCGCCCCCGACTCCGCCGTCAGCCGCCAACGACGCCGCTACTCGCAGCCCTTCTGACAGAACCAGCAACAAGGGTGCGTACTCACCGGCAGACAACTGGCCCCACCTCCGCCCATCCGAGCCGTCCCGTTGCGGCCACTGGTCACCACTTCAGCCATCCATTAGAACACTCCGCCGACTCCGGACCCCACCCTATACCAGAATTCCAGCAATCATTCAGCCCATTAACTTGTGATTCCGATCGGAATTCAGCGTCTGGCAGGACTCGGTTGAGGCAGTACCGCGAGTGGGGAGCAATCAAACGCGACAGTGTGAATGGCCCGGCTGATCAGTCGCTAGGGGACCGGTCAGCTACATCCATTCAGAGGTCCAATGACTGAATGCAGCCAACTGCGAGCAACTGTCCGACTACCTGAAGGACTGAATACAGTCTGCAGGAATCCTAATGAATACCGTCAATCGGTGATTCGAGGAGTGAGCCAGCTATACCTGGCGATTGTTATGCGAGGCCGCTCTGCCAGCTGGTATTGTGTGACGAGCGACAGGACACGGCAGGCTCGACCCAATTGTCCGCTCCCTACAGCTCCGAGCGTCGTTAAAGACGGGAAGGTGGCTGAAGACCAAAACTCATGCCACCGCCGCCGCCTCCGCCGCCTGGGGGACCTACATGGGCCGCCGCTCCAGAAGTAGCAGCGCAGACGACAGAATGCGGGCCGGAGACACTCATAGCCTGCACCTGCGGCCCCGTCCTGGAGCCTCCCGATGGACAGCGCTGCCGTGCTCAGCCCCCGTCGTCCGCACCATTGCCCCATCCTGCGCGGGGAGGCCCTGCGTCAGAAACAAAGTCAAAGGAGCAGCCACCGCCGCCGTTGCCGCAGCGCACACTGGCACCGAGGTTCCGAGGTGCCGAGCGACCAAACGCCAATGGGCTGGTGGCTCCGAGAAACGAGCAACGCGAGACGCATTCAGTCATCGGCGAAACGCCTCTTCCTCCATACGCCCTGCATCCTTGTTGGCCCTGTCTACGTTCTTCTGCTTCCTGTTTCCTGCCGCCGCCGCCGCCGCCGCCGCCGCCGCCGCCGCCATCCACGAGGGTCGGGCGATCTGGACGCGATCTCATCCAACCCCACGGAGCTATCCAGGATCGACGCCGAACGCCCAGCGACACCTACCCACATCCCAATCGCCGGTCCATTGGATACGATTCCCACTGCGCGCCTCTGGGTTCCCGTATCCTACCAAGGTTGCCCATTCTGCCGGTCGGCATCGCGTATTGTGTCGCGAGTATGATGTTTCTGTTTCTGTCATCAGCAAAGTGTTACACAGTGGAACACTGGCGGCGCTTCTTTCCGACCAGTTGGTCGCAGCGGAATAGTCAGCCGCCAGCTTGCAGGAGCGCGCGCACGAGGCGCACCGCGGCCTGCTCGTCATGGGTCCGCCCCATCCTGGCAAGGCCGAAAGCCATTCGTGCATACCTGCCGCTTGCGAGCTGTCGAGTTGTCACTCCATGGACACATGCTCGCTGGCCGCCGCATATAGCCGCAGAAGAAGCACATGGCCCCACGCACGCTTGTCGCGCGCTGACTTCACCACTGTCCATGGCATGTAAAACGTCGGCCCGCCAACGCGCCACTTCCCGTTCAGCCATGCCAGAAGTATTTGCAGCTCAGGGTTTTGGCCGTGTTTGCTTGTTTGTTTGTCTGCGCTTGTTTGCTGTTTGCTGCATCCAGCAGCCCACTTGCGACTAGCCACTCGCTACGCATGCAGCCAGACATGCATGGCTGTTCCAGACATTCACGACAAGCTGCATGTCTTGAAGAATACCGCTCTTGCGTTCGGACTCGTACCTGCAGTATCTGGCGGCCCTGTGTGGCTCACCAGACTGGTCGTGTGCGTGTGTGACCACGACGCCTATCGGCCCATATGATCGCCCATGCCTTTCTTTACTCATCTGCCGCTGCCTGCTGCTTGTTTGCTGCTGTTCCTCGTGTGTCACCCACAAGCACGTTCCGTGACAGTTACCTCTACAAGGTGCTCGCTGTTGGCGCCGACCACCGGGGCCAAGCGCCAACCGAGGGTTGCATAACGCTTACCACAACCGGCATCCAAGATCGACATGGACGCCAATCTCAAATTACATTGCGAGCGAGAGTGATCGTTCGCTACGACCGAGAGGCTTGCACAACACCCCTGCAAACTATGGCGCTTAGCGAGTTGACAGAGCTCTGCCAGCGGCCGGGACGACGCCCTGGACCGCTGGCCTGAAGATCCTTGGTGCTGTGCCTACATGCTGTCATTCCGACGGCTGGAGCGAGCGAACTATAGCCATGCTCCACAAGCCTCCCGACCCAGAAGGAAAGCAAGCCGAAAAAAAGCAATCACGTAGATGCCCCACCCCAATCTCTTTACAGGAACACCCTTGATGTCTCGTAAACATTAGAAACGCGAGTTGGTAAGGTTTGCCATTTGGAAACAAGCGCCCTGCCCTGCGGTCGGTACGGTCGTACCGCATTGACCAGCCGCTCGACACGCCGAACAGTAGTGTTTACACCCGTCTGTGACACTCAACATTACTGCCCGTTTGAGCGAGCCGCCGCTTCCGTCGAGTGAGCCGATTTCGATTTCTCGCGCCCTTTGTACGACACGATGCGCGCAGCGTTCCTCTCCCTAATGTAATCGGAACATGGTGGGAAGGTGGCGGAATTGCGTCCTGCCGCGATGACATTCGTTTGGTGACTTTGGCTCTGGCCATTAACCCCCAGACGCCCGCCAGCCAACCAGCCAATGGGGCGTTCCAATCAGCTCTAATGTCGCAACTCTCGCCGGGATTCCCAGCAGGTGATCAACGGCATCCCGGAAGGCTCGGAGCGTCATGTGCCAGATGGAGCCCGACATTCCTGCTCCACACATGGCAAGGTGCCAGCGTGCCACTGAAAGCGCTGTGCGCACTCCACGGGGAGATAACTGTGCTTTCTCGTAATCCCCCGACGGCCAAGCGGCGGTAATGCCCAGACTGCCCTCAGCCTCAACGCGCACATCAGGAGGAATCGGCCCTCTTCAAACATTGTCAAATCCGTGTGTATTGCAGACGCAACGGCCAAGAACCTCCGGCACATCACGAAGACTCGGGACCGTTGCCGGCCTCCGGGGTGCGCCCTTCTGCAGCGGCGAGCTGACAGTGGTATTGATTCCGAGGGGGTGAACCCCGATATGTGCTTCTGCTTCTGCCCTGAGACTTCGGTGCATGTCCCACGGTGGCAGTGGCCTGGGAGCGGACGCGCCTGTGGTGATCAGAATTGGCACGGCGCAGGATCCCGCCACACGCTGGCGTTCGCAGTCCTGCAATACGGCCGGCTGTCGGTGTTTGAATCGCGGCTGCCGGTGCTACCCACCCTCAGGAGCATGCCAGCAGGTCCTATAAGCGAATTATCTGTTGCGGGGATCTCTCTGCGGCTGTCATGAACCGCCTCTGTAGGTGGGATCTGGGGTCGCTCTCGGCCCTGGTTCCGCGGGCATTCTTTCGCCTTCCCACCTCTTTGGGATAGACGCGATTGATTTTTATTGGAACCTCGGCACCTCGTTTCCCACTGGGCTGCTCTTTGAGTTTTCACTGGCGCGCTTGCTTTGGCTTGCCCACCCCACCATTCACAGCGCCGCTGCAGTCGCCAGACGCCCTACACGACACGACATGCACGACTTTTTGAACAAGGATCGTGATACCCGTTACGATCCTGACACGCCCTACTGTCCCTCTCTCCTGTGTCCTTTAAACTCAACCCGTCTATCCTTTCCGCCAGCCAAGCCGCCACAGCGCTGGCCGTGCTTTTAGAACAAGAACTCGGGCATGCCTTGCAGTACGGCAAGTGATGTACCAACCCCGAATATATCCTCACGACCCACCATGGATACAGGCTCTACCCTCAGAATTCACACATCCTGGAAACGGCATTTCCCCGCGGCATCGGGTGTAAGCGATCAGATCCTGTTTCCAAACCCGAGCTGAGGCATCATGATACACATTGCGTTTCCCCGACTCGTACATTACATTCAGACGGGCTGTACGCCATCACTCGTTCTCAGGTTGGTCGCTAATCGAGAAAGAGGGTCGTCCCGGCTTGCACCCATGTGCGTTTCAGTTGAGGTACGTCCGCATTCTCGCCGGCGGAGATCTCGTCACCGAGTACAATGACATGACAGGACGTGCAAAGGAACCTGTTTCTCAGCAGGAGGAGGAATGGAAAATCTGACGTGCGAAAGAAATCAAAATCAGTCGCGCCGCATTTGGCTCCTGAGTTTACCTTGTCGACACCTGGCTCGCCCAGCCCGCCCTCCCTTCAGCGCCCTTCCAGCGTGTCCCCTCACTCGGCGCTCACCGCCCTGCACAAGTTTTCCATTCATCAGCCCAACCCAGCATCGTCGCCGAATGTCATTGTCCCTCCGCAGGGGGCAGAAGTGAGCAGAGGA